>SMDT01001496.1:0-87819 GCA_005392925.1 Aquilaria sinensis | reverse complement strand
GCCCCATACTTTTGGGAAGAGTGCAAAATGTACTCCTTTCTAAGTTGGGATCTATTCCACTCAAAACGAAAGATCGCCTTCCGGCTTCTTTTAAGTTTTTCATTTAAGAAAATGGATAGACAGGAAGCAGCAGCAGTATTGAACTAATCCAACTAGCTCAGTGAAGCAAAGCATTTTTTTCATAATAAAAAAGAAAAGTAAAACTGAAGTTGTTACAAATTGCACAGTTTGCTTTAGTTGTAACTTCTAAATGTATTAGGGTTGCTTTTAGGCTACCTCTAAGTGCATATATCTTTTAGCTTGCAGTTTCTCTGTCTCAAACCTATTGTAATATATTTTATTTTTTGATTGTTTCAAATTTTTGTAATATTTTCATATTTAGTAAATTATTTTATCATACTACCTTTCACATTATTATTTTAATATTTATTTTTTAATTTAAAATTAAGTTATAAATTGAAAAAATAAATAATTTTTCTACTTTTTAATCTTTGTGCTAAATTAAGCAATTCAATAGATATAAGATAGATGGAGTAATTGATTATAAGTAACAAAATGGTTTTTTACTTTTTTGATGCATGACCTCAACCCCTCGCGCATACCAAAAACAAAGGGCCAAAACTGTGGAGCCCATATCTTAGTGGGTCCAAGTGCTCTTTTTCTTTTTGGATGGTTAAAAGAGTTTAAGCAATCTTAGAACAAATGCATTTGATTCAAGGCTTAGTCCAGTGGTCTTCGGCCTTGTGAGCTATTGTTTTTTTCTTCTTGTTTTTGAGCATTCGGCCTTATGAACATCACTTAGCTCAGTACTAGGTCTACAAAAATTTCTCAGAAAATAATAAAAAATGATCAAAAGTAATTTGTAGATTTGAGTTAAATTAATTGGATCCATAAAAGACATATAAAGCCGGCAGTATTTTGATGATGAACATAGTTCCCATACTCAATTAAAATATATTGTGATGAGAAAATGAATTTATTGTACAGTAAAGCTTTTTTAAATGTTTCTCGGTACATACAAACCTACATTTATTTTCATATTAGTTGCTCTACCTCAAGAAATTAATTCACTAAATCGACTTTTGTAAACATAAATGTCTACTTCCAGCTTTATTAGGATACATGCACCTTAAAAAAAGGGGGAAGAAACACTTTTTTCTGTCGAATTTGGACTGAGATTTACTTCTGTCATTGAGCCTTACACAGTATTAGTGCATCTGTCTTAAAGAGGATCACGATCTGAGTAATTCTGATGAATTTGTAAATCTGCCATGTTTATTATTATTATTATTAGCTTATAGAAGGTGATTAGCGACAAGGAAGAAATCATTAAGCTGGAACAAGACGTACAAGCTTTTTCTTTTTCTTTTTCTTTTTCTTTCATATGAAAAAAGAAGCCTTTTCTTTTTCTTTTCTTAACCTCCAGCTGTTCTTTAAAAAAAATACGTTGTTGATTAGAACTTTTGGTTTGGGTTATCAGTGCAGTGCAACAAAAGGGACAAATCAAATGATCCATGTTCTTAAAATAAGCAAACAACTTTATTATCTCAACTTTAGTGGAGAAGGCCTTAGCAAAATAAGCACGTAAACCATTTCGGTCTTTACCCAAATTTGCCACATCCCAACATTTTATCTTCAAAAGATGAAAAAAAAAATGAGCAGCTGTTTGTAGATATTTTCCTTCGAGCTAAATTAGTTCGATACGTTTTGTAGGAAAGTAATGTGTATGTCTGCAATGGAGAATATTGTGGACCAGATCAGTTATAATGAAAGGAATCAATTAAACTAGTTAGGGGAAATTACAAAAAATCCTCTAAGGTATAACCAAATCTACACTTGTGTTATCTATTTATCAAATACTTACAGTTATCCTTTTGAAAAGCTAACTCTTTCATTCACTGTTAGCACAGAAAAGGGAAAATTACAGACTTTACCCTTCTAACCTTCATCCACAGAAATTGTACCCCAATTTCTATATCTAAACAAAAAATTAAAACCCCTAAACAAAACAAAATTAAAACATCAAACATTGATGATTGAGGAGAGGATAGAGGAAATTTGGAAACGATTGACGATTGATGATTGAAGATGATGAATGATGAACGATCGACAGACGAACCGGGCTCTCAAGAATCAACTGTGGAATTGGGTCCAATTTGATGAATTGAGAATCTTACGTGCTGTGTGCCCTCCAAAGATTTTTCTCCGGCGTGCCATGTGCTCTTTAACGATTTCTCTCTTGTGCGCTATGTGCTGTCATATGCCTTTACCCTTAATCCTATATATATCATATAGGAACCCAGGAACTTTACATTAATTCAGTGTTAGGCCTATGTAAATTTGTCCCTTAGTGGGCCTTTTAATTAATTAAATCATTAATGCAATATTGTTTTATTTGATACCTTATTATGGCTGTAGGTCAAAGACTATAAAAAATAATATACATACGGTGCAGCTGGCCAGCATTTCAAAGATATGCATTTGTATAAAACATACTGTTATGCACCGTGGCTCTATATAAGCTATTACGGAACATACCCAATAGTTCCATAGCATTTACCAAAGGTACAAGTTTCATGTACATATAAACATTATACACAAAAATGTTGTACATATGTTAAACATTGAGAATTTTGGAATCCAATCCTACCTGATTTACATTAACAAAAAGGATCACTATAGTGTCCAGGTATCTTTTGCTCCTTAACTTTGAACAAAAAATGCCAGTAAGTTAGTGTTTCAAATAATTAGGAACCTGCAAAAAATAAATATAACAACAATGTACCATAGTAATTAACTTGTGCACACCTTGTACCAAAATACTAACAGCCTTTCCTTTTATTAGTTGTTAGCCCTAGATATACTAGTATCTACACACAAAACATGTAAGGAATGTGAGGACAAAAGGTTCCAAATAAGGGTCATAAGCTTGCATGAAAAACATTCATATAGGACCATACATATTATCTATAAAGATATTAATATATGTCTTATACACTTGAGCCCAAATCATAGTGCTATAAACTCGTATTATTGGTCAATAATTATGGGAGTAACTAATTCCAACAATCACTTTACCCATTAGTCCTACAATTGAGAAGTCCAACTTGTCCATGTAAATACTGCTTTTTAAATTATCTTAGTATTTGTCAATATCCTTTATTTTATGCACATGAGCTTATTTAGTGCATATGTTAGTGCTAATATTATAAGATTTTGTGAGTGGTTAAGTACACCTCCCTCTCTTAGATCTACCCTAGCCTTAGCCCATCATGATAATCTTAGGTGTCTTAAGTTCCTAAACCGTTATACTCACCATAACTAGCCCTTTTCAAGGTCCTTGTTGTCCGCACACACAAGCTCACCCATATGCCCATATACACTTCATATGAGTTTCATAGTTTGGTGTTCTACCAAACTCAACCATATAAGCTTTTTAAATAGCTGTGAATACTCAAATCATGCTTGTTAAATTTATCAATAATTCAGCCACTTGATATATTCGTATCATAGCTAAATTTATTTAATATATAAGCATATAAATTAAATAACCTTTACTTTAGATAACTTTGTTTGCAAGCTCGATGCCTTTTGTCTCAGTTTCAAGTCAAACTTAGGACCCCTTTTGGTAGCTTATGCTCAAGACCTATATTGATCATTTTAACGTGTAATTAGACCATATTGAGGCAATTAATTAACAATTCCCAATGTGGTTTAAATGATTAACTCTTATCATAAACTTAGTCAACTGGCCTTTAATACATTTCCTACCCAATGAAATCCGTTATTCTTCTTTGCTTCTTGCACTTAATTAGAAGAAACTTCCTATTCATTTCCCATAATTTTCCAGCAACCTCAGCCACATTACAGCTCAATAAAACCTAGAAAAATCTGGAAATTAAACTTAGAACCAAGCCATCACCATGTTCACATACCAATGTGCTCCACTTTTGCTTTATTCTTGCTTCTAGTTAACAATTTCACTTACAAACAATATTAATCCCAGCCCTATCCACCAACCACACACATTGAAACTACATAGGAAAAGCAATTCAGGAACGCCACCAATCCATAGCCCCCAACCGAACCCAATTCCTTGTAGTTTAAGTTATTTTTCCATGCTTCCCATGCTCGGTTTATTTAACATGCAAGCAAGGAACTAATTTAAAAAATTGTTCCAGTAATTACAGGCCTGAATTAAACCCAAGAAATTCATGAAAAATCAGATTATTTACTTACTTGTGGAACAAAAATAGGATTCAAGCTCCATGTTGCACAAACATGATTTCCACCCTAAATCCTATTGATTTTGGTGTTTAATTCGGTTGGATAGCTAATTTAGGAGCTTTAGGCTAATGGCCATGGAGTTTCGGAGAGGAGGAAAGAGGTTTTATAGGCTGGATGGGAGGGACAGACACGGGACAACTTAAATCAGCCACTACCGCCTCATTTGTTTTAGCCACACAGCTGCCTGCAGGGATAGCAATTGGGTGGATCAGGTCAGGTTTGGGCCAGGTCATTCAGGTTCAGGTCTACTCGGGTTAGCATGAATTCGGGTCCAGGTCAGGTTCAGGTTAGGTCATTTGGGTTCGGGTTGATTTCAGGTTGCGTTGATTTTGGGTTCGGGTTGGGTTGGGCCGGGTTTATTTGGGTTCGAGTTCACTTTAGGTTGGGTAATTTTAGTCTTAGGTAACTTCAGGCCAACTTTAGGGTCAAATTCGGGTCAACCTTTATGTTCATATGGGTTACTAGTGTGAAGTCAAAACGATTGAATCTATTCAATTTTTTTTAAATTTAAATCAAATAATTCAATTTTTTGTGTGATTTAATTTAAATTAAAATTTCATTTTTAGTATATTTAATTAAAATATTCATAAAAATTTTCTTCATTATAGTTTAGTACATATTTAAGTAATTTAACATTGATAGTAATATTTGATTGTTTTTCTAAACTCATACCCTTTAACTATTATTGTATAGATTATTCACATCTTCACCCAGCTATTACTCAGACATACACAACGACAATTTTGTTACGCTTATGTTTCAATGAATTTTCTTTAAAATTACAACAAAATACAAATCAAGTTCATTATTAGTGACTAAATTGTAAATTTTAAAAAATTTTGGGTGAAAGTGCAAAGATTTCAAAAATTTTAGGATCCATGTTGTAATTATTATGGGTGACTAAAATAAAATTTTTTAAAATTTAAGTACCTTATTGCATTATAATTAAAATTTTAAGGATGAATGTTGTAATTTTAATAATTACCTATTAAGATAATTAAACTTACTAAATATAAAAATTACTTCTGTTGGAAAAATCCAAATTTGGGATTCATTAAATATGAATGTTTTTTCCCCAAATAAGATACTTGTAATATATAGAAGTCCTAAAAAAATAGAAGTTACTAAATATGGAAATCCTTTTTCAAAATATGAAAATTATTAAACATGAATATCTTAAAAAAAGAAATGAAACTACTAAATATGAAAGTCTCATCTCCAAATATGAGACTTACTAAATATGGAAGTACAAAAAAATAGAAGTTACTAATAACGAAATTCACCATTCCTAAATATAAGACATACTGAATATAAAAGACTCAAAAACTGGAAGTTACTAAACATGGAAACCTCCATATTTAGGATTGACTTAATATGGAAAATAATGAAAGAGGAAAGCTAAGGTTTAGGGCGAGGGTTAAAATCGGGTATTATTGGGTTTAGTTATCGGGTCATCTCGGGTTCAGGTCAGGTTAGTCTCGGGTTTGGGTAATTTCGGGTTCGGGTCAATTCAGTCTCGGGTCATTTCGGGTTCGGGTATTTCAGGTTTGGGTCATTTGGGTTCGGGTTTTCTTGGGTTTCCCTTTAATCGGGTTCGGGTTCAGGTCAGACTAGGCACAGTCGGGTTCAGGTTATTGACTTTTTTAGTTAAATCAGGTCAGGTAGGGCTTTGGTTTGGGTGAGTTGGTTCAGGTCATCGGGTCGGGTCCGATTTTGCCATCCTTAGCAGTTGGTGCCTTAAGTGGTTTTTCTGTAAACCTAGGAAAAACAATGAACACGGTGAAAAATTAGGACCATATTTAGCATTTTTCCGCCCCTGAACCCTTCACATATTTAATTACACTCCTAGTCCCTGGCTTCCAGGAACATTCAATTTAGTCCGAATGTTTTCTAATAGTATACTTAAACCATTTATAGATAATCTAGCAAATTCACAATTTCACGATGAAAGAGCGGGAATCATGAAAAACCATGACACCTCAAATTCAATATTTTCTCATACTCTATCTAACCATGCAATAAAAATAAGTCACTAACCAAAATGCCATTCTCGGCCCAAATTCATCTAATGACCAATTTTACCACTTTTAAGCTATTAGACCTTCGAATACTGAGACTTGGCTTGCAGATAAATTATCTAAAGTATTAATTTATTAAATTAACCTGGTAATCTGGGCTTCCTGCTATTACCTAGCCAATAAAACCTATAGATCCGAGGGCTGTCACATATGCTCTTTGGTGACCGTTGCTTTGCAACCTTAACCATTCCAAGACAGCGGCATCGACGAGTATGGCGAGCATGGCTGCAACTAGGATAGGCCATTTGATGGCTATAGGAGGTGGTCTTCTAGTCTCTCAATCCTTGAAATCTTTGTCACCGGCCAACCCATGAGAAGGCAAAGTTGTCACGAGTTCTAGTGGTTGATTGGCCACCAATTTTTGCGGATTTGGAATCGAGGGTCTGGTTTGGATAGGTGGGATTTGTGTCGATGAATGGAATGGAGGGTGGGATTCAGACAGAGGGATAGAAGATCGGGGGGAGATGAAGGTGGAGAGGAGATGAGGGAGACAAAGGTGAAAAGAAGATAAGGGAAATGGTGTTGGAAAAGAGAGGGAGGATAGAGGTGGAGAAGAGATGAGGGAGATGAAGGTGGAGAGGAAATGGAGGATCAAAACATAGAGGAGGGAGCAATGGCAGTGGGTGCGGACATGCTCCGGTGGTAGTGTACTTGCGTGTGTGGGTTTGGTTTTAGAAGGTAATGGGTTTAGGTATATATTTTTTCTAAGCTGGAGTAAATCGTCAGGTGTAAAAGTTAGAGGCCAAAGTTTTACGAAAGAATATCAAAGGGGCTAAGTTAGTTATTTTTACATTTATATGATAATAGTCATTAACGGAGTTAGTTTTCGAGAGGGTAATTGTTGGTATTTAAAAAATGGAAAACACAAATGTAAGTTTGGCTATACTTCATGAGGTTTTGGTAATTTTCTCAATTAATTATTATATTATAGACATATGTCTAATTAGACATATAAGTTCATACCTAATTTCTTATATATAACCCATAACCCCAGTCCAAAATTTGACTAATTTGCCTCTAGACCAAAGCTTACTCTTACCCCTTAGGAACCCAATCTCACTATTACCGCTACCAACGTTGTCTCCTATGAACCGCCATCGACTCTAAATCATCATCTTGAGATCTCATAATCATCGAATGCCTTCGAATCTAATAGTCGTTCACCTCTGGATCTTGTCACTGTTCACTTCCAAATCTCGCTGCCCACTCGTCTTTAGCTTGCATCACTGCCGCTCGTATCTGGATCTCGCTGCTATTTGCCTCTAAATCACATCATTGCACCTTACCTTTAGATCATCACTTTACTTTGTGATTTGGCCATTGGCCCATACCTTGCCTTCGGATCATCATTCACATCCACAATCGTGTATCTCCAGAAGGTTAAAACTAGGGTAGAACAGGGTCCTAGGGCCTTAAATTTATTTCCAATGGTAGGCTTTTAGGGAACTATGGCCCAACTTGGTTACAATTAGCTAGTTATTACTCGTGAAGTATCTTAAATCATTACGTACAATTAGTCTACCTTACATAGGAAATATGCATGCATAGTTTAGGCTATGTGATAATAATAAATTAAAATAACATTGAAAACGGTGCTGCGGCAGTTCATAAAACATAATTCAAAACAAACCAAGGCATAAAAACTTTAGTTACTTTAACTTCAGGTAACAACTATGCGTATACATCTTAATCTTATGTGCACTCAAATGTAATTCAAGTGTTTTACACACCAATGGACACTAGTAGAGACAATTTGTTTATATGAAAATTTCATACATATAGAAGAAGTAACATGTATCTACTAAGATCCATCCTTAGCTCTTCACCCAAGCAAGTTAGCTTTAAGTGATCTTCATTCAAGCAAGCTAGCTTCAAGTAATGAGCCACACTTTCCTTATACTCACTTAGCCTCAAACTGTAAGGCAAATACTTTGGTTAGTACTAGCTTATGCTACAAGTAGCTTAGAAACATAAGGTTTCTTTCTTAGAGAATACATTTAAACCAATAAAACTTAGCCTTAACAGTTGCCCTTATTAACTGCTAAGCCTAACAAGCTCACTTAATACCTACACAATAGTTAAGGGGTGAGTATTCAAAAGTACTCAGTAAGGTATTTGACACTTGCACAAGGAAACAAATGCAAGCATGCAAGGCACAACAAGCACAAATATACATATAACAAATAGAACAAACAAACAACCAACAATACAACCAGAAACAAGAATAAGAACAACAAACAATGCAAATAATGGATGGTTGGATGAATGAGTGAAACATGCACATGCAAATGCACTTAGGACTTCCTTATACCTGAAGGTGCACCAGACTTGCCGTGAGCTTATATAGCTAGGGTACTTGGATACTGGCCCCTGTATCCTATGCTAGCATTTAACTAACCTTATGAAGTCCTTTTATGAGCACCTTAAAGTAAGTCATCACTTACTCAACCCTTTCCCGCCTCTGACGAGTTATTTAGAGTAAGTCACTGTTTACTCCTTTGTTACTCGTGTCTTCCCTTAACTTATTTTGTAGGGTAGCTTCTTTATGTGGTTCAACTTGCCAAGCTCTTCAAGCTTAGCTTAAGGCTTCATAGTGACTTACTTACCAACCACAAGGTTTGGTTAGGGTCTTCCTAGGTTTTCTTGTCATTACTCGAAGGTTTATGATCTCCCACTTTGGCCAACAAAGAGTCTGAAACCCGCCTTAATCGCCTTAGTGCTCCCATAACAACTTAAGCACTTTAACCCTCTTAGCCACAATTACTTACCCTACCTTAACCACACTGCTTCGCTATCACCTAAATAATGCATAATTCCCATTTATGAATGAGTTCTAGACCCAACCGAGGCTACGAAACATCTTAAATTGGCCTAGGGATGATAATCGAGAGATTAAGACATCCTTGAGGTGCTTCAAGCTTGAGGGATTTGTGCCTTGGTGATGCCATCAACTACGCGTCGCCAAAGGCATCAGTTCTCGGGTTTCCTGGGAGGTTGTTGGTGACGCCATTGCCAATGCTCTTCCAGCATTGCGCAATAGCGTGCTACCTTGCACGAAACTTGCTTAATCTTTTAATCCCCAAAGCTAATTCATATAGGTCTTACTTCTAATTCATTTCCACATGTAATACTACATTTCTATGCATTATTTGAGTTGAATTAACGTAAATACCTTACCTCAAATCATCCTTAAAGCAAGAAACAAGCAACAAGCACACTTGAGCTCCATGGAGTTTTTTTGAGTTCCAAGCTTGAATTCAACCAAATTGGACACCAAAGGCACAAAATTAAGACCATTTCTAACCATTTAACAAGATTAGAACTAACTCACAAGGATCAAATAGGTTTACCTTAGGGTTTGAACCAAAAGCTTGTAAGAACAACTCCAAATGTACCAAATATACAAAAAAATGAGGTAAGGGCTTGTAAGGATGACTTTGGAACCTTCAATTTTCATGGAATTTTGGGTGATTTGGGAGCTTTGATGAGGAGGAGGTATAGGGGAGAGAGAACCACGAAAATGGCAAATGGAGGAGATGATGAATACTGTCATTCTCCTTCTATTATATAGCCAACTACTCCACTTAACCCAATTTTCTGCCACTTGTCACTTTGGCCCTCAAACTTAGCTTTGATTCTCTTAGGCCACTTAAACTCTTCCCACACCATTACTCCTTGGTCCCATTAAAAGGTTTTTCTTACCCAAACACTTTGCCCTTAATTCACTTAAGTCATTATAAGACATAATAGCTTAATTTATCACTTAGTGCATTTTTCACTTTTGGTTCAAATGACTAGAAATACTTATGGTCTTAACTCATTTATCTAAAAACACTTACATGAACCTCATTTCACTGAAATCATGGTCACGCAATTAACTTGGGCCAAAATTATCATTTTGCCCTTTTTGCCATTCAGGTGCTAATTACACTTTAGAACTTAATTTAATTTTACTTAGCTTGCTTTCCTTGCTTAGTAAAACTTATTTGAGGGAAATAGCTTGGGTTTTACTTACCTCGACATACAAGTTTAGGGAAGTACAAGGAGAAACTTTGCATTCTTCCCTCCTTAAAAAATTTAGCCCTCCAAATTTCGATTTTTAACCGAGCACAACACTTGGATGATAATCCTCTTACATCTTGCTCAGTTTTCTTACTCATAGTCTTTTCCTTACTATGGTTACCAATAATTCCTTAACCATGAGCTCATTTCATATTCTTAGCTTTTTGACTTGTCGGTCAAGAAACTCCTTAAGGTACTCCTTAGGAGACCTTTTCTTGGAAACATTACTTATGGGGTGGACTCCCTACCTTGATTTACAAGGCACATCCCCATTCTCCCAATTTTTCACTTAAGCCTATGTGACCTGGAACTAAGTTGCTCCCTTTTGGCCATTTTCCTCGTTAGGGTACCTTTGAGAGTACTTGATTTCTTACTTGAATCTTTACTCCTTGTGGGACTTACTACAATCTTACATCTCACTTAGCCTTCTAGCCCTACTTGGGTGTTTCTTTGTTACCACTACTTATTTCTTTGTTATCACTACTTAGAGCTCTTGGCACAATTCAACTTGGCAACACTTGCACCCATCTTAAGCATTTAAGCCACCTTGTGTGCATCACTATTTTATTGCCACTTAGTACTTAAGACACATTTTTTTGACCTAGCAACTCTTACACCCAACTTAGGCACTCAAGCCAATTCTTAGGTGCATCTTCAATCTTGTTGTACCCTAACTCCATGGGCACAAAGTCTTCATGATAACTTAACCTCGACATCGCTGCCTTTAAGGGCCTTAAGTATGGTAACTTTTTTGTGGTGACTTACCCTTAGCTTGCTTAGGTAGTTTTTCACACTTACTATTCTAGGGTTCCTTAGCCACTTTAGGCACTCATAAGCTTGACACCCTTGCTACGGTATAGGCACCTTAGTTTATATAGATTTTATAGCCTTTTAGTTGTCCTTGGGGATACTACAGACTACCCAACTTTTCTACCCTTGACTCCTTTAGGTAATCACTTAACATGCCCGGGTCCTTGACTACTCTTAGTCACTTAGCTATCTTTTGGCCCTTAATTCATAAGGCATCCTTAGCATTCTCCTTCACTATTTATTACCTAGGAGTCATTCCCTAATCAGCTTGGCTTCATCTAGTGGCAAGGTATTCTAAGCCATAGTAGCATTTTCTTAGTGATAGCTGAAGGGCTATCGCCTTTCTCAGTACATACTTCCTGACGAAAACATGGTCGGGAAGCCTGGCATCATCAGAAAGAGGCACTATCACTGACCTCGGAAGGAGCGAAGTCAGATACCACGAAGTCGGGACTTCGGCTAAAACGCTAGGCGTTTCAAAGGTATCGCCGACTCCCTCGGGGGACCAAGCGGATCGCCTTCGGGGATAAAGAACCAGCTATTGCAAGCAGGAGAGAACTTCCCCGAAGGCGGAACCCTCGAACCAGGGGACTTCCCGAACTACAAGCATAACTACCGAAGAAGGTCATCCGTACCAAAGAACGACCTCGCCCAGAGGACCTCGGGAGTACGGCGTGAGCATTTAAGGAGCCTCTGACATGTCGCCCACAGGCGTTACACGCCGCCCCAAACGGCGGTTTGAAACGCCGACGCCGTCCAGGTCTTGTCACGACCTGTCTCGGCTCAAGGCTCAAGGGGCCTGCAAACGGCTACTTGTCCCCTACGCCCGGAAACACAGAGAACATCCGACCGAACACGTGTCATGATCTGAACGGGCTAGGAACTCCTATAAATACCAGGGAATAGGCCCTGGCAAAGGGATCCCCGATCCAACCCTCTCCCCCTGAGAAAATACAAACAGGCAAGGCCACTAAACCTTTTAGTGCTCCCCTTCTTTCACCTCTCAGGACACTGACTTGGGCGTCGGAGGCTCCTCCCCGGAAAAAGATCCCGGGGACCTCTTGACCCTTTTTTACGAGTTTTACAGGCACACCCCTCTGGGAAACCTTTGCACCAGACGTTCTCCCTCTTAGGAAGTTCCTCCCGAAGTCACGATGTCTTCCAACGAAGATGCAGCTGGGCATCATTTGGCACCGTCTGTGGGAATTTACCCTCAGGTCGCCGTTGTTGAAACTCGGCGTTCGAAGGACAAGGGACTCCCGAGGTCCCCGTCCGCGCTTGAAGCTCAACCGGCTACTGAGCAAACCCTTCCAGGGACTTCCACGCCTGAGGAAGAGCGTCCTCTGGTCTTAACCATGAGCTTTCTACGCGACTTTCAACATTCTGTTGTGGCTGAAATGACATAGCAGATAAAGCGAAGGTGGCCACAACAAACTCAAGCACAAAGGCCTCCCTCGCCTGTACGCCCTCGGGAAGGAAGCCCCAAACCAGTCCATCGTAGTTCGGGACACGGGGACCCACATGAGGAGTCTTCAACAGAAAATATGCCCCTCGGGGCACGGCCTACAGGACGAGCTGGGTCCAAGCGACCCAAGATCCCACACCGAAGGAGCTCGTCACCTGAGGCGAAGTCTCTATCCAGTCAGTGCCGAAATCACTCCCCAAGGAGGCATCGGCAATCTCCCTTCCCAGAAGAAGAACCTAGTGCCGCGATCCTTATGGAGAAAATATTAGCGAGGTTGGACAGAGTGGAAAAAAAAGTAGCTCGGAAGCCGGTATGGGCCAGGCTGTCTGAAACCTTCTGCGGGGATGAGTCCCCGTTCACCCGAGCTATAGTAGAGGCAGCCATACCAGGTGACTTCCGGGTACCTCGGCTGGAAACTTATGATGGCCGGACTGATCCACAGGCTCATCTGACCAAGTACAGACGCAGCATGATGATGCACGGTGCAGACGATGCTACCTTGTGCAAATGTTTTGAGGTCACCCTCACAGGACCAGCAACTGTGTGGTACAATTTATTGGCTCCAAGAACCATCAGGGAGTTCCATGAGTTATCTACAGCCTTCACGCAGCAATTCATTGGAAGTCGGCGACGGCGAAGATGCCTGTCCAGATGTTCGACATAGCGCAGAGAAACGGAGAAACCATCCGTGACTATGTTGAAAGGTTTAACAGAGAAGCCTTGAGTGTCCCAGGCTTTCGGCCCGAAATACGCATCCTCGCCATGACACGGGGCCTTCGGAGGGACTCACAGCTCTTTTACGAATTTTCCAAAGACCCTCCGGACACGCTTGGCGAGTTCTACCGAAGGGCCGAGTAGCACATGACAGTCGAAGAGCTGAGGACGGCTGGACCGAAGTTCGAGCACGCCCGTGCCGAAGGGTCCAACCACCAAATACGGTGTTCGGCCGACCAAGCAGGCCGACCTTGAAGAGTGCGGGGAAGGAAACTCCCAAACTTTACACCCCTGAACACCACGAGGACCAACATCCTCATGACAATGGAAAGGCAGGGAACCCAGATCCAGCGGCCAAGGGCCAGAACCGCTGATAATAAGAAAAAGATGAAGAAGTTTTGCCAGTTTCACCATGACCATGGCCACGACACCGAAGACTGCTTCCAATTGAAGAAGTACATAGAGTCGCTAATAAAACTGGGCCAACTTCGACGTTATCTGTGAGTGCCTTCCCCGAATGGGAGGAAAGAGGAGGAAGGAAAGGCGGATGATGAAGATTACGACTTCGACAGACGGAGGAACTGAAGTCCGAAGAGGCGCCCTCCACCTCCGGCAGGGATAATACAAACAATCACAACAGGACTCCCATCCTCGGAAAGGAAAGGGAAGGCCAGAGATATATCAGTCATGGAATATCAGAGCTTGACGAACAAGCTGGCCCGCAAGGATTCCACCATCGTCTTTCCCCATGACGACCCGCTGTTGGTCATGGTGAGGATAGGAAACTGGGATGTCAAGAGAGTCTTGCTTTACGATGGATCAAACGTAGACGCCCTATTTTCACATTTGCTGCCGAACTTGGGCATATCTAACAGCGACCTCAAGCCCGTCACTTCACCCACCTTCGGTGTAGGACCATCCGAACTGCCTGTCCTCGGGTGGATCGATATTCCCCTAATGATGAAAGGGACTTCGGTTGATGGGACAACCGAGTTATTCGCCTCAACAATGACAAGGTTCATCGTTATGGATGTCCCTTCATCATACAACGCCATTCTTGGGAGACAAACACAGGGAAATCTGCACATTCGCCCTGATGTAAGATACTTGACTGTCACTTTTGCCACCAAGGATGGAGACGAGGAAATCTTCATTGATCAGGGCGAAGTAAGGAAGGTGTTCGTCAAAGCGCGAAGAGCTCCAGCAAACAACTTCGCACAAGCTATAGAGGCAGAGGCTTTAAAGCCAAAAAAGGGCGAGGCAGAAGATTCCGCGAAGGTAGAGATGGAAGAAGTAGAACTTGTCCCAGGCCGAAGTACCCGAATAGGGAAAAATTTGGCCGAAGGCGACAAGAAAAAACTTGTATCCTTTCTACTGATGAATAAAGACTTGTTTGCCTACTCGCCGAAAGATATGCCGGGGGTAAACCCTCGCATAATACAGCATAGCCTTAAAGTAAGTCCGGAAGCGAAAGCTGTCCGGCAAAAGAAACGGGGCATCTCAGTCCATAAAAACAACTTCGTCAAAGCCGAAGTCCAGCGCTTATTGGACGCAGATGTAATCAGGGAGGTCAAGTACCCCGAATGGTTAAGCAATGTGGTTATTGCCACAAAAGAAGGGAGCAGTAAGCTCCGAATGTGCATCGACTTCAGAAACTTGAACGATGCTTGCCCAAAAGATTCATACCCTCTCCCACCAATAGACCAGTTGGTAGACTCAACCGCCGAATACGGGCTCCTAAGTTTCCTAGACGCCTTCAGTGGGTATCATCAAATAAGGATGGACCCCAAAGACGAGGAGAAGACCGCCTTCATCATCGAGGGCGGAACGTATTGTTACACTAGGATGCCCTTCGGGCTCAAAAATGCAAGAGCCACTTACTACAGGTTGATGAGTAAGGTCTTCAGTGACCAAATAGGAAGAAACATGGAAGTCTACGTCGACGACATGATAGTCAAGAGCAAGCTGTCTAACGACCATGTTGCAGATTTAGAGGAAACTTTCCACCAGCTCAGAACCTTCGGGATCTGCCTTAATCCTGAAAAGTGCATATTCGGAGTGACCTCGGGAAAGTTTCTTGGGTACATGGTATCAGAAAGAGGCATTCATGCTAACCCGGAAAAAATCAGTGCTCTGCTCGAATTCTGAACTCCCGTCACAATAAAAGATGTGTAGAGACTCACTGGAAGGATAACCTCTCTTAGTAGGTTTATTTCCAGATACGGAGATCGGTGCCGAGCATTCCTCAAAGTCCTCACTAAGGTAGCAAAAAAGGAGGGCAACCTCGGAAGTGACGATCATCCTTGGAACGAAGACTGCCAAAAGGGCTGGGAAGAACTCAAACTCTACTTAGCATGTCTACCCACTTTGCGACAGCTTCATATTATACCTCGCCGTCACAGAAAAAGCAGTAAGCTCGGTCCTCGTGAAAGAGGAAGGGCCGAACCAATGGCCGGTCTATTATGTAAGCAAGTCCCTACATGGCGCCGAGGTCAGGTATCCTTTGCTGCAAAAAGCTATATATGCCTTGGTGCTAGCAGGAAGGAGGCTGCGACCATATTTTTAGGCTCACCCTATCATCGTCCGAAGCAGTCTACCTCTACGGGATGTCATGAGAAAAGTTGATCATTCAGGAAGGCTCTCCAAATGGTGCATAGAGCTTGGCGAACACAACATTACTTATGAACCTCGGAAAGCCATAAAAGCTCAGGCCCTGGCAGACTTCATTGCCGAAGTGCCCACCGCTGAGGACAGCCATCCAGATCCCAGGGAAGGTGAGCCAGAATGGACTTTGTATGTTGACGGAGCCTCAGGGTCCGAACACCAGGGCGCTGGGGTAATTATCAGAGGTCTCGAAGGTCTAGAAGTAATGAAGGCCATCAAGTTCAGCTTCAACGTCACCAACAATGTGGCCGAGTATGAAGCTCTCATAGCAGGATTGCGCCTAGCCAGAAAAATTGGTGTAAGAAACTTAAAAGCCCACAGCGATTCCCAGCTGGTAGTTCGGCAAACAGCAGGGGATTATGGGGCGAAGGACCCAACCTTGGCAAAATACCATGAACTGGTAGCAAAGCTTATCCGGGAGTTCGACACCGTACGAATCGAAAATGTGCCTTGTCGAGATAACGCCGAGGCAAATTGCTTGGCAAAATCGAAAACATGCACCGAGGTACTAAACAGCCCGAGCATCACAGTACTGAGCATAGTAACTTCGGGAAAAGGCTGGAAAGATCCGATAAAAAGATATCTCGCAACCAATGTGCTCCCCGAAGACCCCAACGAAGCGGCAAAGGTGCGAAGACGCTCCGATCGTTTCTTCCCGATTGGAGAAGAGTTATATCGGCAGGGATATGCAAATCCATTGCAGAGGTGTGTTGGCGAAGAGGATACTGAAATGATCCTCGAAGAAGTTCACGAAGCCGCTTGTGGTTCGCACGTTGGAACTGACGCCCTCGCAGCAGTAATACTTCGGCAAGGATACTTTTGGCCTACTGTAAGAAAGGACGCTAGGCAGTTCGTCCGGAAATGTGGAAATTGCCAAAGACACGCGAGTATCCAGAGGACACCCTCAGAAATGGTAACTTCGGCTGACTATCCTTGGCCTTTTGCAGTTTGGGGCATAGACCTCATTGGGCCACTCCCAACAGCGCCTGGAGGCGTGAAGTTCTGCGTAGTTGCAGTAGACTATTTCTCTAAATGGGTCGAGGCGGAACCCTTGGCGACTATCTCGGCAAAAGATATGCAAAAGTTCGTATGGAAGAACATTCTATGCAGATTTGGCATACCGAGGATACTAGTAGCCGACAATGGGCCCCAGTTTACAGACAAAGGGTTCCAAGAATTTATCAACAACCTCGGAATAAAAATGCACTTCGCCCCAGTAGCTCACCCCCAAAGCAATGGGCAAGTAGAAGTATCAAACAGGACTATCAAAGATGGTCTGAAAAAGAGACTGGGGGAAGCAAAAGGGAAATGGCCGGGAGAGCTCCCAAGTGTGTTATGGAGCTACTGAAAAACCCCCCGAAGAGCCAGAGGGGAAACACCTTTTTCACTTGTTTTCGGTAAAGAGGCTATCATCCCAGTCGAGGTAGTGCAGCCATCGGTGCGAGTGCAAGTGTTCGATGAAAGGGGAAATGACCTCGGCCTGAGAACCAAGCTTGACCTCGTCGGCGAACACAGAGAAATAGCCGAGCTGAGGAGAAAAGCTTTTCAGCAAAGAGTGGCCGCGGCTATAAACTTGCACGCCAGGCCAAAAGGAATAAAGAAAGGAGACCTCGTTCTCCGAAAGGCTGAATTTGGACCCCGAAGGCCATCCCACGGGGTACTTCGCGCAAATTGGGAAGGACCTTATCTGGTACTTGCCGAAGTGCGAAAAGGGGTTTACAAGCTCGGCGATGCCGGAGGCATAGAGTTAAAAAATACATGGCATTCAGACGCCTTGAGAAAATTCTTTGCTTAAGATTTCGGTGAGAAGATTGTATTGTACAGAAAAATTTCTAAGTACAAAAGTTCCTTAGCCAAAAATCTTGAGCATGAGTTATACAAGTCTGAATTTCGTGAAAGTGACCGCTGACATAAGCGAAGATATGATTTTCCGAAGTCCCTTGAGCAAACGTGTTCGGAACAATGGAAAATGAAAAATCTCGCAAAGGACTTAGCCAAAATTCATGAACATAAGTAGTACAAGTCGGAATGTCGCGAAGAAGATCGCCGTATTTTCCGAAGTCTCTTGAGCGAACATGTTCGGGACAATGGAAAAAGAAAAATATTACAAAAAGACTTAGCCAAAATTTTTAAGAAAGAGTCTTTATTGAGATGGATCTGCTTACAAAGAAGAAAGCTTGCCAAAAGAAGAAATGCAAAAAAGAAGAAAAAGAAGGCAAAGGACCCTAAAACAAACTAAGGAATCTCGGCGTCTCGGGAGCCACCAGCTCCTGCGTCCTTTTCCACCACCTTCGACGCAGGGAAAGAAAGGGGCAAGTTCAGGTGCTCGATTTTCGACCAAGACCACCGAGGCCCCTCAGGAATGTTTAGGGCTTCCAAGAAAGAGAGGTCCAAATCTGGGAACCTCTGAAGCACTTGGTGACGAACAAGGCAGAAGCCGTCTTGAAAACCGACCTTGGTAATTTCGTCGGCTTTCTTCTTCTCAACCACCAGCTCATCACGTTCCCTCTCCAGATCGGCAATCTCCTTCCTCAGCACCTTCGTCTTCTTCTTCTTTGGCTCCTTCTTCAAAGACTCGACCTTGGCCTGGAGCTCGGCCTTCTCGGCAAGCACCTTCGCCAGGAGAGCCTCAGAATCTGACTTCTCCTTTTGATATGATTCGTTCGCCGAGGTCAGCTCCGCCACCTTGGCACCGAGGTCAGAAATCTTCTGGGAGGAGTCCTTCAAAAGCTCCTCATTCTCCTTCGCGAACTCCTCCCGAATGGCAGCGACCTCCATTTTCGCAGCTTGAGCCATCTCCGTGTTCTTGGCGGCTAATTCAGAGCACTCGGCCTTAGATTTTTCTATGTGATCTAAGGCCGAGACTCGGAACGCCACTTCCTTCGCCACCCGGACCCTGAGGAGGCCGGTGTACCCCAGCAGCTGCAAAGAAGTAAGAGCAAAAGTTAGTAAGGCAAAAAGTGGGCCAAACACTTAGAAGAAATCAAAGGGAAACAAAACAAAGGCCTGAAGTATACCTGGGCAGTGTGTTCGGAAACCTTGCCAGCGAGGGACTCATCGCTCGGGCACGCTTCGGAAATGGCCCTGAAGGAGGCCTCAGTGAGGATCCGCCTCGAGATTTGGTTGGCCATGAACGGGCAGTCGCCGGAGTACAAGTTCATGTCCTTCGTAAACGACCAAAAGGGCTCCCTCGGGATCTTCCCCTTCGGGACATGGGCATCCCGAAGAGCCCATTTTTGGGCGTGCTCGGCTGCCCAATTCGGGTATAGCAGCTCCCCTGCACGGCAAAGCAAGAAATTTATCAAGACAAAGAACCCTTAAAGAAACAAAGGTACCACAACTTGTCTAAGAAAATGAACCTGGCGACACCTCCGCGACGTCATCATCGGAGTCTCGGACCTCCTTGGCAGGAATCTCCTTACCTTTACTCTTACAATGCTCCTTGGCAGAAGAGACTTCCACCAAGGCGTCCAGAAGAGCCGCCGAGGAAGAGGGACTCCGAGAAGGGGCGGCAGCGGCAACCTCGGCCGGCAGAACAGCAGCAGGAGCATCCGACTCTTTGCGCGTCTCCTCGGGAATTTCCACCTGAGGAGGAGGCGTGTCTTTCTTTGCCCGTTTGGCCACGGATGGCCCAGCCCCAGATAATTTCCACCTTTGGGAGACGGCCTTCTTCGTCTGCTCGCCCTTCTCGGCTTGACCGAGGAAAAGGGACTTGTAGTAGGCAACGGAGTCGTCGCCCATCTCTGAAAAAGAAAGAAAACATCAGTGTGAGTCCAAGGTAAAACTATAACAAAAGAATCCTAAGATAACTTACTCTCAAAAAAGGACTCATAAGTGACTTCCTCCCTAAGGAGTTGCACCAACCAAGAGTCTTTCCCAGCGATAGCAGGAGCCGGCATCCCAAGGTCCGTCTTGTGCTCCTTCACCACCCCTAGTTCCCGAAGAACCTCCTCGGTCATCAGT
Organism: Aquilaria sinensis; assembly: GCA_005392925.1. Taxonomy (NCBI): domain Eukaryota; kingdom Viridiplantae; phylum Streptophyta; class Magnoliopsida; order Malvales; family Thymelaeaceae; genus Aquilaria; species Aquilaria sinensis. Next base: position 67,776 of record SMDT01001496.1, on the reverse strand, counting down.
TTCCAATTGAGGGGGAAGGGGTAAAAGGGGCGCGAAAGGACCTCGGAATCCCAGTCGGAGACTGCTCGGATCCGTTTGTCAAAGTCCGTGAATATGGATGCCAACTCAAGAGTCAGCATTATCCTCGGATCAACGACGTCCATCTCTAGCCTTCTCCGAGCCCACTTGGTCGGGACGTGCGACTAGGCCTCCTCCATCTTCAGAAAGAAAAACTTTTGTTGCCACCCTTGCCAGCTGTCCTTGGTGGCAAAGGTGAACATATACTTTTTGCTCCCTGATCCCCGAGGTAGCATGAAGTAAAAGCCACCCTTCGGGACCACAAAGAGCTTATAGTACTGCATGAAAAGAATAAAGTGGGGCTCTATTTTGAAAACGCTGCACATACAGAGGAAGGCATTAAAGTAGCAGTACGAGTTCGGCGGAAGCTGATTTACGACAATGCGATGGAATTGGCAAAAGTCACAAATCATCTTCGGAGGAGGGTACCGAAGTCCGGCCTTCAGTTGGGCTCGGAAAATGGTAACCTCGTCGCCACGGTTCGAAAAGCTAAACTGGTCAGAACGTGGCAACCTTGTAATGGCATACGAGGGAAGAAAGAATTTGGTCTTCCATCTTTCTAATTTTTTAGAAGTGGTGCAGCAAGGGTGAGACAAAAGAGGTTGCCAGCTCTCGGGAATAGGCATGGTCGGCTGAAAAGCGATTTCGGAAAAAGGCCAAAACCGACTTCGGGAAAGCTTAAAAAGCAAAAGACTCTGGAAGTTAAAACCCACCAAATGTTTTGCCAAAATCTGGATTTGAAGACGCCGTCGCGAAAGGTTGCCGGAAAACACTCCGTCAAAGAGGATCGCCGCAAAAAGCAGGAGAAAACGTGAAAGCAGTTGAAAGCAAAAGCAGAAGCAAAAGGAGGTTATGACGGAACAGAGGTATATATAGGCCGAGGAGGGTAGGCGAACCGGCGTCATAAAGTACTCCACAAAGGCGAACAGTCGCCATAACTGCTCATTGCGCGTGAAAAGGCGCGCCTGCTGTATCCGACGCAGTCCCCGCCAATAACAAGCTGCCACGTGTCAGCCATCGCGCCAAAAGAGGGATACGCTTTCTGACACCCCTAGACCCTGGGCGCACCGCTCCAGACTGACACGCCTGGTTACAAGACGCGACGTTACGTAGCCCTGCAAAAGGAGAGAAGTGGGTGACCTCGAAGACACCAAAGGACGGGCCATAACCGAACAGCCCATGTCTTCGGACAAAAGGTACATCTTCGGCACAGGTATTACACCCGAGGTCCCGAAGGACGCCCTGCGAAAGCCAACAAACCGAAGTTCCCACTTCGGCTTTTCGGAGGGGGGCCTGTGATAGCCGAAGGGCTATCGCCTTTCTCAGTACATACTTCCTGACGAAAACATGGTCGGGAAGCCTGGCGTCATCAGAAAGAGGCACTATCACTGACCTCGGAAGGAGCGAAGTCAGATACCACGAAGTCGGGACTTCGGCTAAAACGCTAGGCGTTTCAAAGGTATCGCCGACTCCCTCGGGGGACCAAGCGGATCGCCTTCGGGGATAAAGAACCAGCTATTGCAAGCAGGAGAGAACTTCCCCGAAGGCGGAACCCTCGAACCAGGGGACTTCCCGAACTACAAGCATAACTACCGAAGAAGGTTATCCGTACCAAAGAACGACCTCGCTTAGAGGACCTCGGGAGTATGGCGTGAGCATTTAAGGAGCCTCTGACATGTCGCCCACAGGCGTTACACACCGCCCCAAACGGCGGTCTGACACGCCGACGCCGTCCAAGTCTTGTCACGACCTGTCTCGGCTCAAGGCTCAAGGAACCTGCAAACGGCTACTTGTCCCCTACGCCCGGAAACACAGAGAACATCCGACCGAACACGTGTCATGATCTGAACGGGCTGGGAACTCCTATAAATACCAGGGAACAGGCCCTGGCAAAGGGATCCCGATCCGACCCTCTCCCCCTGAGAAAATACAAACAGGCAAGGCCACTAAACCTTTTAGTGCTCCCCTTCTTTCACCTCTCAAGACACTGACTTGGGCGTCAGAGGCTCCTCCCTGGAAAAAGATCCCGAGGACCTCCTGACCCTTTTTTACGAGTTTTACAGGCACACCCCTCTGGGAAACCTTTGCACTAGACGTTCTCCCTCTCAGGAAGTCCCTCCCGAAGTCACGATGTCTTCCAACGAAGATGCCGCTGGGCATCACTTAGGTCTCTTAAAATTACTTAAGACTAATCCTTAGCACCATTAATCAACTTGCTTATGTGCTTTAAATACCCCACATTGCCCAACATGTCACTAGCGTGACCCTTTGGCCTTAGCATGATTACTTAGCCACCTTAGGTGTATAATTTGCATTGAGTTCTCTTAGGCTCATCGACATTTCTTAACTTTTCTTGGGAAGCCCTTATGAATCTTGGCGTTCAGCCTTTCATGTTCTTCCCTTAGCTCCCACACTTAGGTACACTTTGTGTCCCACAACTCATGCCACACCTATGGCCTTCTCAGGAATCTCAGTTTACTTGCTTCCAACTTAGCATTTGGCATTTGCCTTCATGCTCAACTTGGTTTCTCATGGAATTCATAGGGGTCTTTTTCATCACCCTAAACTCATCGGGTTAAAACAATCTAACTATTACCCCTGAGTGCTCCCAACATACATTTGTGTTTGAATGAGACTTACAAATCTTATGCCTTATTTGGGGCTGCTTTGGTATCTGTACCTTACTTCCCAATACTTAGGCACATTCTTAGGTCATTGCCTCATTAGCCCATCCTTATGGACTAAGCACTATGGTTTCTTAGTGTGATTTACATACCCATATCCCATAGCATGTGTACCCTTAGGCTTAACTGAGACTTGCAACCTTCTTATGCCTAAGGAAGTTTTACTTGGCACCTCTTTGGACAACATTTCACTTAGGCACTTGAAGTTTCTTCTAACACTAAGATTTATTGGGGCCTTTAGTAAGACTCACTTTTATGGGATCTTAGTGATTCAAGGCCATCATTTAGCAGCTCAACTTTAAGGACTCATTAGGTAGTTCAAACTACTTTAGCTTCAACAATCTTACGTTGGGGTTTTGATTCTTTTCTTAGCTACCTACTTGTTCAAGAGTTTTTCTTAGTCATCAGCTGACCACACTTAGACTCTCAAACTATTTGGGTAACCTTTTACCCCTTAGGAAAATAAACAATCCTACAAACTTCTTATGCTTAGCAGGCTCACTAAATTTTCCAACAAACCTCAACTTTCAATTGCCATGAATCCACTTGCGAGGATATCACCTCTGCTCACACTTAGCTCTATCTTGAGCTGCTCTAGACATAAGACCTTAACTTAGCATTTACACCCATCTACCTTTGTCGCTTCTTCTTATTTATCTGAGACCAACCTTTGACAGTGGGGTACACTTTGGACCTCAGGGTCCTATTTCTTATGAAGCTTTAGGTTGACTTAAGTCCGCACTCTTAGCCCTTTTGCTTAAAGCTTTCTTAGCTCGTTAAAACTCATAATGAACCCCTACTATTCAATTTGGTTGAACTCCCAAACATTTGAGAACACTGCCCAATTTACTTTCACCCTTCATGAGTAGCCTTAGGTCAACATAGACCATAAAAAAATACTATGCATAAGTTTACTACTTAGAGTTCATTCTGTCTCCATGGGTGTTTTCATCAGTTGTAGGTTATAGTTTTAAAACTGCTTAGGACAACTCATTTTTAACTTACTTAGGTTGTTCTTAAAGCCACCTAGCTAATGGTGCTTTTATGGTTCCCTTATATACTCCCATTTTGGGTTATAATTTCTTGGGGATTTTAATGTTACCCTTTCGGTCTTTAAGGCTCAAATTAACTCTTGAATCTTGACAAACTTTCCAATATCAACGGACTCAATTCCTTAAAGAACTAGATCTTTATAAACAACTTCACAGTTTTGAGACTTATGGGTTATGGTTCTTGACCTTTACTTAACCAACTTCTCATAATTACTGCGAGTCCCTAGGGTACCACTTACTTTCTCTTCACTCACAACTTCAAGTTCCTACAATGAACACTTGGCTTTATAAGCCCTCTTACCTTAATTGCGAGTGCTTGGAGGATTTAACCTCACCTTACTTGGTAACCCTTAATAATTAGTGTGCAACACTTTTTAGAATTGGACCAGTCATAATTGCCTTAGAGTTGTCCTTCCTTAAATTGTCCCTATAGTGCATAAGTACTCCTAACACCATAGGTACAAATTCAACCAACTTAAGACTCTATTCATAGCATGGCTTGCTGACTCTTCCGTTCTTACCCTTATAATACTTTCAAGGCTCACTTATGACCAGCTCGGTTAAGTTAGCTGTTATGCCCCTTAACCGATCCTCTACCTAAGTATTGCCACATGAAACAATAAACCATAACCATAGAACACTGCATACTTGTTATCCTTAAGCTTCAAGGCAAAACCTTAAGCATTCTAAGGAACTAATCAAAACTTTCCCGTTTTGGGCACTTATGTGTTCACATACCTATACTTCATCCACAAACCTAGCTTTTTAGGCAGGCTAGTCACAACCACAGACATAGCAGCTTAAACAAGAAAACTACTTACTACTATGTTGTAAACTTAAAGGTACCTCTCTTTCTTGTCAGTTTCTTAATCAATCAATTGGTCCAAGTAAGTCTTCTCGGTTGTCTTTAAGTACTGGCAGTGCTTCCCCGGTGATTAAGGCATTCTTGAGCTTAGCCCTATTCAAGCTTTGACCTTGAGCATAAACTTGCCCTTAGTCTTTTACTAACCTTGGTTTCCAAACACCTAGCACATAGCCCCATTTTCGGTTTGTGTTATTCTTCCTTGGGTTCCATGAACTCCAAATTAAATGACCCTTACCCCATATTTTGCCTCAGGCCTTAACTTACCTTGAGGTGGAGATATTATTCTTTTGGCCTGGGTGCAGACATGGTCCTAGTGTACCTTAGCCCTTATCCTATGGTCTATTACTCTTTTTGTATCCATGTCATCCTTGCCCTTAGGTAATGGTGGTTCACTTGGCCTTGGTGCACCCTTAATAACTTAGTACTCATTGGTCTTTACCTTTGGGCTCTTCAACTTACTCATCGAATTCTGTCCTTATCCACATAACTGTAGACATTTCCTTAACCTTGGTCTTGCTCTCAAGGTGGGGATTCCTCCTTTGGCCTCAGTGTACTGGTAGGCCTTAGCACACCTTAAGCCTTACCTATTAGGCATCAACCATGGTCTTCCTTTTTTCAAGGGTTGGGTATGCTCCTTGGGCTACTCATGCCATAGTGCTACTAGGACTGTACAACAAAATCACCACCTTCCTTATGGCTAATATCATAGGGCCACTTGGACCTTTACTCAGTCCTTTGCCTCCATACCAAAACCTTACCATGTTTCTGTTGATATACCTACAACCAAAGCCAGACGATAACTCCAAGAATACTTATAAGCATTACTAACCACACTTAGCATAAGGACACACTTGGATCTTAGTCTCTTATTGCCTTTACTAGGAAAATTGACCTACTTTAATACCAACTGTGGCAGAACAGGGTCCTAGGGCCTTGAATTTACTTCCGCTGGTAGGCTCTTAGGGAATTATGATCCAACTTGGTTATAATTGGTTAGTTATTACTCATGAAGTATCTTAAATCATTATGTGCAACTAATTACTTAGCCTACCCTACATAGGAAATATGCATGCATTGTCCTGGCTATGCAATAAAAATAAATAAAAATAACATTGAAAATGGTACTGTGGCAGTTCATAAAAACACAATTCAAAACAAGCCAAGACATAAAAACTTTAGTTGCTTTAACTTCAAGTAGCAATTATGTACATACATCTCAATCTTATATGCACTCATATATAACCCTAGTGTTACACACCAATGGACACTAGTAGAGGCAATCTGTTTGTATGAAAATTCCATACATATAGAAGAAGCAACATGCATATACTAAGATCTGTCATTCGCTCTTTACTTAAGCAAGCTAGCTTCAAGTGATGAGCCACACTTTTCTTGTACTTACTTAGCGTTAAACTGTAAGGCAAATGCTTTGGTCAGTACTAGCTTATGCTACAAATAGCTTAGAAACATAAGGTTTCTTGGTTAGAAAGTACCTTAAAACTAATAAAACTTAGCCTTAATAGTTACCCCTTATCAACTGCTAAGCCTGACAAGCCCGTTTAATATCTACACAATACTTAATAGGTAAGTACTCAAAAGTACTCAGTAAGGGATTTGGTACCTGTGGGGGGGGGGGAGGGGGGAACAAATGCAAGCATGCAAGGCACAACAAGCACAAATATACATAGAACAAATAGAACAAACAAGCAACCAACAATACAATTAGAAACAAGAATGAGAACAACAAACAATTCAAGTAATGGATGGATGGATGGATGAATGAGTGAAACATGCACAAGTAAATGCACTTAGGACTTTCCTTACACCTGAAGGTGCACCAGACTTACCGTGAGCTCATATGGTTGGGGCACTTGGATAATGACCCTTGTATTCTATGCTAGCACTTAACCAACCCCATGAAGTCCTCTCATGGGCACCTTAGACTAAGTCATCACTTACTCAACCCTTACCTGCTTTTGATGAGTTACTTAGAGTAAGTCACTGTTCACTCATTTTTTACCCGCCTCTTCCCTTAACTTATTGTTCATGGTAGCTGTCTTATGTGGTTCAACTTGCCAAACTCTTTGAGCTTAGCTTAGGGCTCCTTAGTGGATTACTTTTCATTGCCTTAAGGTTTATGACCTCCTACTTGGGCCAATAAAGAGTCTGAAACCCGCCTTAATTCCCTTAGTGCTCACTTAGCAACTTAGGCACTTTACCCCCTTAGCTACCATTACTTGCCCTACCTTAACCATATCACTTAGCTACCACCTTAATAATACATAATTCCCAACTTAGGAATGAGTTCTAGGCCCAACCAAGGCTACGAAATATCTTCAATTGGCCTAGGGATGACAATCGAAAGATTGAGACATCCTTGAGATGCTCTGAGCTTGAAGGACTTATGCCTTGGTGACACCATCGGCGACACATCATCAAAGGCAAAAATTCTCAGGTTTTTTAGGAAGTCATTGGTGATGCGTCACCATTTCGCATCACCACGGCGATGCATCACCAACACCCTTCCAACATTACGTGACAGCATGCTACCTTGCGCGAAACTTGCTCAATCTTCTAATCCCCAAAGCTAATTCACATGGGTCTTGTTTCTACTTTGTTCCCACATGTAATACTACATTTTTATGCATTATTTGAGCTGAATTAACTTAAATCCCTTACCTCAAATCATCCTTAAAGCAATAAACAAGCAATAAGCACTCTTAAGTTCCATAGAGTTCCGTTGAGTTCTAAGCTTGAATTCAACCAAATTGGACACTAAGGGCACAAAATTAAGACCATTTTTAACCATTTAATAAGATTTAAACTAACTCACAAGGATCAAAGGCATTTACCTTAAGGTTTGAACCAAAAGCTTCCAAAAACAACTTCAAATGCACCAAATACACAAAAAATGAGCTAAGGGCTTGTTGGAATGGCTTTGGAACCTTCAATTTTCATGGAATTTTAGGTGATTTGGAAGCTTTGATGAGGATGAGCTATGAAGGAGAGAGAGCCATGAAAATGGAAAATGGAGGAGATGATGAATAGTGTCATTCTCCTTCCATTATATAGCCAACTACTTCACTTAACCCAATTTTCTTCTACTTGTCACTTTGGCCCTCAAACTTAGCTTTGATTCACTTAGACCACTTAAACTCTTCCCACACCATCACTCATTGGTTCCATGGAAAGGTTTTTCTTACCCAAACACTTTGCCCTTAAGTCACTTAAGTTACTATAAGATATAATAGCTCAATTTATCACTTAGTGTATTTTTTACCCTTAACTTTCACTTTTGGTTCAAATGGCTAGAAACACTTATGATTTTAGCTCATTTATCTCAAAGCACTTGCATGAACCTCATTTCACAGAAATTACGGTCATGCCACTAACTTAGGCCAAAATTACCATTTTACCCATTTTTCCATTTAAGTGCTAATTACACTTTGAAACTCAACTTAACCTTACTTAGCTTATTTTTCTTGTTTAATATAACTTATTTAAGGGAAATAGCTTGGGATTTACTTACCTCGGCATATGAGCTGAAGGAAGTACTTGGAGAGTCTTTATAAAAACCTTTAGTCTTTACCTTGGTCACCACCACCAGTAAGCTATGCCCACAAACAAATTGGAAAAGCGTCAAAGACAAGACACATAAGTGTCTAAGGCAATAGATAAGGGTGTCTAAATAAGTATGTGAAAGTGTAAAATATAACATGGAGATATTTTGTTTTATTCCGACAATATGTAAAGTGTAAAAATGTCTAAAAGAATATACAAAAGTATCTGAAGCAATATATAAAAGTGTTTGAAGCCACACACACACACACACACACAAAAGTGTCTGAAACAATATATAAAAATGTCTAATGTTGTATGTGAAAAGTCACTGAAGTAATATATATTAGATTAATATCATGAAAAAATAGAAGTGTATGAGACAATAAGTAAAAAGTGTGTGAATGTATATAAAAAATGTCTAACGAAATAAGAAAAAGTGTTTGAACCAACATGTAAGCAATTTTTTTTGTTTAGAAAATAGGTGTCTAAAACAATATAAAATGTATTTAAATGAAATATGTAAAAGTACCTATAGAAGTATGTAAAATTGTGCAAACAAAAAAGAAAAATTGCTTAAAACAGTATGCCGATAATTTGTACTCCTTAAAAATAAAGGTGTGTAAACTAATAAATAAGAATTGTTTAAAAAAATGTTTGAAAGTGTCTGAAGTAACATATAAACATGTCTAAGGTTTTTATAGCTATCCCCTAAAATTTAATTGATATTACACTTGCCCTCTGAATTTTTGAAAATCTACACTTACCCCTTTATTTTTTTAAGACTGTCAGCTAGTCTTTAGTCAAAATTACAGTCGACCTCCTTGAATTTAGTTTGGTTTACAATTATAGCCAAAGTTTTAGAAACCTACAATTCTCCAAGATTGTTCTTTCCCTCATCATCTTTCCATTTTCATTCTCCACCACATCCACTTCGAACCTCATCCATTTTGTTATTCGATTTCTCATTTTGTTGTAATACCTTCTCTTCCAACAACCTTACTGGTGTTCTTCAGGTCCTTGCTGGTGACCTTGCGGTTGCTACATCAAGACTTATCCAGATGAAGGCCATCGACTCGAGGTCCTTCATTTCCACTATGCTCACCAACGCCTCCTTCGTCGCCAAACGTGTGATGCTCTAAATGAGTTGAGACTGTAAAAGTTACATCGCCTCCTAGCTTTTGGCTGCCAATAAGGAGTTTAACTCTGATTTCTATGACACACCGTGAAGGATGTTTATCTAGCAGCCAATGCCACCTGACAATGAAAATATGAAGCCCTCTTTAAGCTATGTGAAATTTGTGTTGTTTCCACCAAGTTTTTTGGTCTTGAAGATTTGAATTCACTTCCGACTAAGAGGTGTATAAGTATCTATATAAGCTATATTCATCATCATCATCATCATCATCATCATTATTTTGCTAATGCATAACATAATTCTTTTTTATAAGGAAGTTTGCAAACATTACTGCCCATATTAGTGGAAAATACAATATGGCTTCTAATTATTTGAATAGATATAAGTTTTTTATTTAATTTTTATTTGTCTCATCATATTTTATTTATCAACAATATAATATTTGGTTCATATTATTTGCGTCCGATTTTGAATAGAATTTATGGATTCAAATATTTTATTTGACTCATTTTATTTGTATCCAATGTATATTAATTAGTGACAAATTTAATATATACTTCTAAGTTTCAACCTCAAATTTTGAATATATTTATCAGAGACAAATGTGCTATTTGCCCCATTACAATTTTCATGAAAGTTAGTTCATCATGTAGTGAATTCAAAATAAAATAAAAATAAAAAATTAAAATGAGAAATGTTGAAAAATCATTTATTTAAAAAAATGAGGTAAAACAACATTACTACATGTTTGACAATGATTCTAAAAAATTAGTTATTGGTAATTGTTTTGATATATAGAGATTATTCAATTTTTGGAAAATCTTGGTTGAAAAAGTATTTTTAACACTTTTTGGAAAATCTTGGTATTTTTTCTTGATTTGCTTTTTCTTGGTTGGATACAGAAAAAATTATTTTCTAAAAACATTATTCAAGTTATTATTACTTAAATATATTATTTTATAAAAATATTATTCAAGTGATTATTAATTAGATATTTAAATGATATAGTTCTAGATAAAAAATCAATTGAAGTGGCTGAAGGCATTGAAGTATTGGCCTTCATCTTTTCTTATTTGATTTGCATCGATTCACAAAAGGACAGGTGAGTTGAATTTGGGTAAGTCAAAATGGGTCAAAGAGAGTAGGGTAGGTGATTTTGAAGGCAAAGTTGGGGAAGAAGGCGATGGAGCAAAAGGGCAAGGTTAGATGAGGAACAGGAAGCGACGAAGATGGATGGGGTCAAAGTTGAGGCAATGGAGAATGAAATTATAGAGACGAGAATGGGAAAAACAATCTTGAAAAACTGTAGATTTCTAAAAATTTGGGTATAATTGTGAACCAGACTAAATTTAAAGAGATTGATTGTAATTTTGATTGACAACTGACTTGTGGAGTTAAAAAAGCAAAGGGGTAAGTATAGATTTTCAAACCTTGGGGAAGGGGACACAAATTTAATATCACCCAAAATTTGAGAGGTAACCATAAAAAATGCAAATGTTTAAAATAATATATAAAATTTATTTTCTGGGTACAACAGATCGCAACTAAGTCTTCTTCACTACTTGCATATAGTTGCCACCGCTTGCCTCTAGATTCCATCATTGCTACCAGCCTCCAAATCTCACTGCCACAGCCATTCACTTTTCACATTCAGATTATGTCAATCATCCTTTCCTTCAGGATCTGGTCATCGTTGCTCATCTTATCATCATCAACATCATTTTTTTCAATTTTGATCTCATTAGCCTCATCGTTGTTGCCATTGATCTCATCTTTATTACCGTTCATCTCATTGTTGTTTTCATTCATCTTGTCGTCACCGTCATTGCGTCATCATCATCATCAGTGTCATGCATCATCATCGTAGTCTTCTCAGGTCATCTAGAGCCATTGGAGGTGGTTGAAAAGATAAACACAATTTATGGTTGGGTACAACATGAAAATTTTTTAGGATATCAGATGGATAAAATTGAAAAATCAGCGTTATGTCTAATTAGACATATGTACATAATAGCACTGGTATAATTTAATTATTGATTGGAGTTCATATAATTATTATTGTAAAATATACTTTCTATTCACAATGTTCATTTGCGACATTGCTATTTAAATCCATTATGACTATATATATGACTAGGCACATTTTTTTTAATACAGTTATGTCAGGTCACTCATGATCTGTGAAATAATCCGACTCAACCACTTAATTCCTCATCTTTAAGGTCCATTAATGAAAAAAAAATGGCCCTTAATTTTTTCTTCACCTCTTTAAGTTATCTATTTCGTTATTAAATCCAACATTCTTATATTTCTTTAAAATGTAAAAAGATTTACCGGAAAACTTTTTTAAAAATTAGAGTAATCCAAAATTACCCTAGAAAAAAAGTAATAAATAACTGAGGTACAAAATATTCATTGTCTAAAAATATAAGTGATCAATTTTTGCTATTCTCAAAATATTCGATAATTTAATCTGGATAAACAAAAATGTGTGAAACAAGAAAATGTTTAGCCCTACATAAAACCAAAAGGTTTTTCACATTGTATATATGTGAGGGTAAATTGCACCCGCTACCCCTAACCTTTAATTGTTGTTGCACTTTTAACTCTAACCTTCACTTTGATTGTACTGTATCCATAACCTCAATAAAACATTTCATTTTGGCCCCTTTTTGGATGAAAATATTTATCTCAAATGGAAAAAACCACATTAGTAGATTATTGTAGTGAAAAATGCTTTTTTAAACCCTTGTAAAAATCCTTTTTGTCAAAAAAGCCTTAAAGTTTTTAAATCTAACAAAAAACCTTAGCCAACCTTTTCCTACCTCTCCTCTATCTCCGGCATCCCCATCTTGGTGACCTCTCTCTCCAGCAAACCCCTTCCTTCCTCTCATCCTTCTCCGGCCTCTTCTCCACTATCAGTGTAATTAATCTACATAGAATCGGGGACAAAGGACGGGGAATGAAAAGAATGCTGAGAGGGAAGGAAGAGAGAGTGAAGGTGGCTGGGAAAAGGGGGCCAAGAGGGAGGGACTAGGGAACAATGGTAGTGAAAGAGGAGGAGACTGATAAGGCTGGTTGGCGCGAGGAAAACGGATTGAGGCTAGGGATGGAGGACAAGGGCTGCTTGAAAAAGGGTCAAGATGGAATTGAGATCGATCTTGAGCAGCGACTCCCGGCCCTCTTACATTCACCGTTGAATTTTCATCGTCTGCTCTTCACTGAATTGCCTTCACCCACTGATGCCAAATTGCAGGCAAGGATAGAGGAAAGGAAGCGGAGATGGGTGAACGATGGCAGAAACGGAAGTCAAATCAATAAGAAGCCCAATCGCAGGCCGGAGATGGGAGGATAAGGCAAAAATAAAGGTCGGAGATGGCGCCGCTGGAAAGAGAAGAGAGGTAGGAGGGGGTTCGCTAGAGTGAGAGGCCGCCAAGATGGGGTTGCTAGAGATGAAGGGGAGATAGGAGAGGGTTGGCTACGATTTTTTGTTAGATTTAAAAACTTTAAAGCTTTTTTGGCAAAAAAGATTTTTATAGGGGTTAAAAGAAGCATTTTCCACTATAATGTTCTGCCAACGTGCTTTTTCTGTCTAAGATAACTATTTCCGTCCAAAAAGGGACAAAAATAAAATGTTTTATTGAGGTTAGGGATATGATACGAGCAAAGTGAAGGTTAAGGGTTAGAAGTGAAACAATAATTGAAGGTTGGGGGTAGCAGGTGCAATTTACCCATGTGACTATGTGTATTGGTATTCTCTTGCATCCAAAATTGCTCACAACAATTATTGCTATCGACAATTCAAATATCATTATAATATTTCTATATTTTGTAAGCTTTTGTAGTTACCCCCATTAACCCAACTAGGAGTGCTCAATCAATTTTCTTCAATTTTAACTAAAACCAAATAACTGAATTTATTCAATTTTCAATTTTATGTACTAATAACCGAATAGACCGAATTGTTGGAGAAAACCAAAATAACTGAAAAAAATTTCGGTTATTCAGTTTTCAACTAAAATAACTGAAGTTTATACATATGTATTATAAACCTAAAAAATTCATCACATATTTCAATTTAAACACACATTCTAATCGCACAGCAAACATCTATAATTCATTCCAAATCCAAACATCACATTCATATACATAACAAACATCAATCACATACGTAATCCTTCCCAAATCTTAAACATAAATACTAGTGGAGTAAAAATTCAATTATTAAAGTTAACTGAATTTCAATTTAAGCAAACCCAAAAAAAAGAAATGAAATTATATATCAATTTTTTGTTATAATCAAAAACCAAAATTATACTTAAATATGGTAATTGAAAACCAAAATTTTTTTTTTCGGTTATTCAGTATTTTAGATATAACTGGAATTTTGCTCACCTCTAAATCCAACATTCATTTTTAAATTTCAATATAGTCCAAATATGAAGAAATTCATACTAGTTCGTATATTTTTCCAAAAAGTTACAAAGCAAACCCCAATCTTTGATAAAAATTTGGAGTAAGTTATTGAAATTTGAAAAGCAACAAATCACTGGCATTTTCATAGGGCGAGAAACAGGGTAAAAAAATTTGATGCACCTTAATCTCTGCACACTACCCAATGTTGCAATGAGATGTGCAGTGAGTGTATACCAAAAGATTCATGCATAATTACGGTTTGAGATTGGCCGTATAACAAAGAGATGGGTCAATTTGAATTGAAGAATTAGTATATGGTATATAATTTTGAAGTGTATCTGGATATATTCGGATTGTAGACCAAGAATCCACAAAACCAACGCTAGAATCTTTCAAATTAAATTCCTATGGATCGAAACACACTATAGCTAGTTCAATAATTTAAAGCAATTTTTACGATTTCCTCTATCGTTTAAAGAATATTAGGAAATAGTTTGAGAGGTCAAATCCTGCCTGATCCTTACCAATTGGTGACTGATGAGAATCAGCAATGGCATTACCATTCAACAAAGGAATTCATAGGTTGGGATAGTGGGTTGCAAAACATGGTACAAGTGACACCACCTCAAGTATTGGGCAACCCTCTGTCCATGCATGTTGGCAGTAAAAACATGAAAAAGCCTCCCAAGATCTGTCACGTTGAAGAAGGAAGATTTCTTTTCGACAAAGAAAGGAGGCAGAGAAAAAAAAAAAATGAGGGGTTTCTTTTGTATGACTTGACAAGCCAGCTAGGGCTATAGGGAGAGGAGAGGTGGGGACTTTGTTAATGTGCGTTCGGAAGTTCTCCGCCAGCTAGGGCTATAGGGAGGGGAGAGGTGGGGACTTTGCTAATGTGCGTTCAGAAGTTCTCTCTCTCTCTCTCTCTCTCTCTCTCTCACATTCTTAAGGGGAATAACTTCTCCCCATATTACCTTATAAATGAAATTCAAACAGAGGCTCAGAATATATATATAAGAACAAAATGCACAATTGCCCTTAATTTTGTTAACTCAAATGACTAATAGTCTTTTAGTATTCTGGGTAAACTACAATCTTAGTCCCAACTTTCAACCTTTCATCAAAATTACCGTTTTGTTTAGAAATTTTCATTTACACCAAACTCATGGATTAACAAACATTAGTATAATGCTAACTAAAATAATTAAATAATTAGATTATTGATACATGATATTAAAAAAAAATATTTAAAATAATTTAAAGAATTTATGATTATATAATAATTTATGTTTTACTTATTTTCCAAAGAAACTAGCTTTATTGATCCACTAGAAAGCCAAAAAATATATTTTTTATTTTGTTCATTTACTTTGATCATTTATTTTTTCCTAAGATTTTCTTACCTTTTTTAGTAAAATAAAATCCCCATTATTAGGGGTTTATCCACACAAAGAAATAATCCAACCTTTTAACTTTGGGGTGATTTCTCTCTTATATTCTTCTAGTTTTTCTTTACCTTCTTTATTTGTTCAATTTCTTTCATATATATTTTTTTATTTTTTTAATTTGAATCTTTTGTTTAAATATAAATAGTAGTTGGAATGCATAAAAAATAATTAATATTCTAATTAAGTGGTTAAATTAAAATTTTTTTATTTCCTAAAATTCCCCACTTTTATTTATATCTAGTCAGAGCAGATAAAGTCATAAAAAATATAAAAAATAGCAAGACAAATAATAAAAAAAAATTGATCTTTTATGAAATTGAATGAAATATAAAATTTATTGAAGCAAAAAAAAAGCCAAAAAAAACATAGTGTAAGAGTTTTAGCTAATACCTAGATAAAAGTGGATAAATCCTACTATTTATTTTTAATCTTTTTGCTAGAAACAAATGGTGAAATGCCAAAAAAAAAAATTATAGCACCATCTTAATTATTAGCATGAGAATTGAAAGGGATGAATTATTTTTCAAATGATGTGGTATGCTAAATCCAAATCACAAAATATTAATCCAAAAAATATTAATTTGAATTTTTTTTGAAAATTAGATCTAACTAAAAAAAAAAAAATCCTCCAACAAAATGATCTCTAAATTCATAACTACCTAAAATTGCATGTTTTATACCAAAAAAGTGAGAAGAATATTTAAAAATAAATAAATAATCAATGTAATAGTGGAGTGCATAAAAGATAACTTTTTTTTTCCTTTCCAATAAATTAGCTAAAGTAGTTTCTAAAAAAATAAGTAAAATATAAATTATTAGTCAATTAATTTTTTTTAAATTATTGTATATAATTTTTAATTATCATTTTTAAGTAATCTAATTAGTTAACTATGCATTTTCTAATTTAATAAAATTTATTAACCTATGAGTTTGGTAATAATGAATGTTTCTAAATAGAATGGTCATTTTTCCAAAAGATCAAAAGTTGGGACTAATGGTTGTAATTTATCTCAATAGCTAAAGAGCTAAGTCCATCATTTTGTAAAATTTGAGGAATAAGTTATACTGAATCAAAATTAAAGGACCAACTCATGCGATTGATAAAGTTAGAGGACTAATGGTTCATTTAGGCCTATATATAATTAGTGGAATGATAATTGTTGATGATATGCGCAAATAACTTGTCATAAATAATTAAAAATTATCCAGAATAAGATACATATATATAGTAATAGTCTATTATCTCATTTAACTTAGGTTTTTCAGAACATGTATAAAGTTATTATTTATATAATTTCCCTAATATCTCACTTAATAAATTTTTTCGGTTCAAACCTCCACTACAAGTAATATAAAAATCGATGGTTCAACTGGGAATGACGTTGGTGTGCTATATGCTGATGGTAGGGTATATGGGCCAATATGTATATGGCTTGCTGGATAAGGTATGCAAGCATTGACCAGGAAAAAGGTGGCAAGTTTTGGGGTCAAGTAGACAGATAGGTGGAAATCATTGCGGCGAATTTTCGCAGTTTTTGTTTTTGGGAAAGCATTTACTATTAATTTTTTTTATTAAGTATGTTATTAACAGATCCAGTAGATTATACGAAATATGCCACCACGAACTAATTTGAATAATGCATAAACTACGTCTTTTTTAGAGGACTGTATGAACTGCCTTCTGCAAATTAGACAAGTTTATTTCAATATTACCCATTATCATCTAGTATAATTATAACAACAAAAGCTTGAATACTAAATGTTATATTTCGAAGAAAATGCATAATTTGGGAAAATTAAAAAACATTTTAATATATTAAAATAGTCAAATTTACAAACAATTTTCATCCGCTACACACAAGCCAAAGGTGAAGTTTTCAAAGTTGATCAGTTTTTTGGAGGTTGGCGACTAAAACAAAATGTAATAAATTTTGTGGACCATATGAGTAGTGTAAATCAACGAAAAATCCCTCAGAAGTGCGTACAAATTTATATGCCGAGCCTCCTATGTATGTACAATTTTATACCAATCATTATTCTCATACGACTTTTTCAACTTTTTGTAGGTTTTTTTTTTTGGTTTTGATTTTCGTTTTTTTTTTATTTCTGAAAATGCTCTTGAAAGTTGGAGGTATTTTTCTCATTAAAAATAATACATTATTTTCATTTTTATTGAGTTTTTTTTGTCTAAAATCAATGCTATTTGAAAGTCTAAATTTTATCCAACTAATAATCAGGTGAATAAATGTTTCTGAGAAGATAATTAATTTTTTATGATTTTTTGTCCGTACAGGAAATTAATAAGAAATACATAACTTTTCCAAAAAAAATGCTAAAAAATATTTTTTTTGAATTTCTTCATGAATAAATTATTGATAACTCATTTTGAAAAATCACCCAAATACATAAGGACCAGGTTTTCAAAGAGCACAATATTTTGAGGTTGGAACCCTTACTTTGGTAATTACAGCAGTTCCCATTGATTAAACTCGAAGTCGAAACTCAAAAAGGAAAGTAAAAGAAAAAAAAAAAAGAAAAAACTTGCACCATTTTAAAAAAGTCTATGGTATCTTCTGTAATTCTAAAAGCTTTATAAAAAAAAATAAATTTTAACAAAATAATGTGATAAACCACAATAAAAGAGTAAATTTCATGAATGGTCCCTAATATTTAATTATTATTTTTTTAGTCCTTAACCTATTGAATGTTCTGTTTTAGTCCTAAATCTATTAAAAATGTTTCATTTTAGTTATAGATTTATTGAAAACGTTTCATTTTAGTCTCAATTTGATGAAATTTGTTAACTCAAAGTATTTATCTAATGACAACTTTTTATATCATAATTTAAACTATCTGGTAGCTGTTTTACAATAAATTTAATATGCATAATAATTTTTTACAGTTAATAAAAAAATTCAAGTTACTTTTTTTTTTCCTCTTTAAATTGAACTTATTTCATTCAAAGAGAAAAAGTACTAATTTAAATTGTCTATTTACTATAAAAAATATTAAATTTTTTAAATTTATTGAAAAATAATTACCGAGTATTTAAATTAGAATTTGAAAAGTGTTTGTTAAACAATCGTTCTGAGTTAATGAACTTCATCTAGTAAAGAATTAAAATCAAACAATTATAATAGGTTTAGGACCAAAACAAAACTTTCAATAGCTTAGAAATTAAAAGAAAATAATGACTAAATATTATGGCCATTTATTTAATGTACTCAGAAGTAAAATGTTGTTCTCTAATCATTGACATTTAAATTTATAAAATTCTCAATTAAAGGGGAGCAGGGGTCACAACAGGCAAGGAAGGAGACAAGGTTCTCTATCTGCCGGATGAAATTGTTGACCCTCTGGTCCACTCACACTCAACCTAACCAATATCTTAAGCATTTCAAACATTAGTTTCCTTTGTTTCCGAAAACCATTTTATGATGTACTTAAAGTCCTGTTTCAGTAGCAAACTTACAAGTATGTCCGAATGTGAATAAATCCAATTAATGACCTAACTTTAAGGTTTAGTAGAAATATATTTTTATCAATTTCACATAAAACACAGTAAGGAGGGAGTTAGAAAGGGGAAGAGAGATTTGCATGAGAAGATTAAATGCATATAACATATTTTTATCTTTTTGTACGGAATTTGCATCACCGAAGATTTTATTTTTTGGGGGTCTTTCTCACGTTGTTAGCGCATGTATTAGTTCAAGCCTCTCATTCTTCATTTCTCTTAACCCTTAATTTCCCATAATTCCTGATTTTGAGTATAAAAAAAAATTATCTGTTGTGATGTGTAGGGGTGAACATTTTATTAGTTCGGTTTGGAACCAATACGAACACAATGATCCCATTGATTTACAATTTTTACAAGATGTATTCAAATTTTCTGAATTATATGTAAAAACTAATTTGAACTATCTGAATTATATATCGGTTTATTCGGTTCTTTTTTCTAAGTTCTTGACACATTGTAAAAGATAAGATAAGATAAATATTCAAAATTTTACATCTATTGTCCAAAATTAAAGAAGAATTAATAACATAGTCCAAAATGAGTAGAAAATAACTATATATATATATGGTCAATATATAGATAATGATAAAATATTTATTACTATTCAGGTTATTTGGTTTATTCTTTTAAGTGTATGATCTAATAATTGAATAAAAAATTTAGTTTTAATTCAAACTGACCGAACTAGAGAAACAATAAAACTATATTTTATCTAAATATAATTGATTTGTTTTTTATTTTGTCTAAATAATACTCACGTATGCGTGTGTGATGATGGGTTTTCCCAGTTGTTTGCATTTGCATCGTGCTCACGTATCTATCTGTCTGGCTTTTATAATAAAGCAATTTCTTTTTTCAAACAAAAAAAATGGAAGAAAGAGACTGGAGGCCGATCAAGTAACGAGATAGCTGAACAAAACTGAGTCAAGGGCTCGTCATTTACTTGTTGGTTATTGCTGCAGTTAGAGCCACAAACTTATGTGAAAATTTGCCAAAAAGGAAGCCAAATTGGGTCATGAGACGCACGATCAGGGATCATGTTCCCTTCTGTATTTCAAAAAGAGGCACTAAACCCGTCTACTTGCCAAGTGCCAGCCCCCTTGCGTCCAAGTAGTAATAAGGAGTAATAATTAACATCAACAAGAACACTCACATTAATAATCTTCAAACACAAAGAAATTATTAATTTTGTTACGAAACCTTTTTTCAAATCTAGTGATAATGATAGGACCCTTTTTATAAAAGAAAAGAGGAAGCTGATTTCCTATTTATCGTAGAGATGCAATCATACAACCAGGTCAAGTATGTGTTTGCACGCAATCGAAAACTGATTTCTTTTTTATTTTTCTTTTTTGATGATGATGATTTGTTTATTTAATTATTTATTTACTTTGGCCAAAGGAGAAGAATACTTTTATTTAAGAAACTCAAGGTAACTTTTACAAGGCATTATGGTCAATGAGAGAAGAAAGAGGAGACGAGGGACAAGCTATCCATTCCATAGATCCCATCTTCTTTTTACTAAGCTTAGCAATAAAATCCGCACACTTATTTGCATCCCCAACTACAAGCCGAAAAGAAAATGATGCAAACTTCTCCCGAGCAGCTTAAATGTCTATGGTAATTGGTTGAGCAACCCAATCCTGGCTACCATGCAAAAGAATATCCAGAGTAACAGCACAATTTGACTCCACAACTAAGTGCCTAATATGTAACTCTGATGCTTTCCACATGCCCTCTCTAATAGCCAAAAGCACAGAAACCAAAGCATTAGGAGCACAAATATATGATCCGCCGACCAAAATCAAGGTACCTATTTCATCATGCAAAATCACTCTTGTACCAGCATGCTTAAGAGTAGGATCCCATGCTCCATCTAAGTTTAGTTTAACTAGACCCCTTGCAGGCTTCTGCCAATCAACTAAACCTATTGTTTGAGTAATTTTGTCACAAGGCACCTCCATAGTGTCCCGTATGTCCTAAGGATCCTTCAGAATCTGTTGAATTATAACAACAGGATATGGCTTATTCTTTTGAAAGATTGCTACATTTCTGCCAATGTGCCAGCATGTATACCTTATCTTGGATAATGCAATTGTATAGTTTTGATCCTAAAGCATTTGCCCAATCTGAACAAGCTAGTTAGAAAAACTAGAAATAGCTCTTTGATTTACTTTATAATCCAACACTCCAAGCCATATACCCCAAGTCCAATCACACAACAAAACCATATGCTCAACTATTTCACACTGGTCACAAAAAGGGCATAAAGGATCAGATCTGCATTTTCTATGATAAAGGTTGAGGTTTGTGGCCAAGGCATTTTGGCACAACCTCTACAAGAAATCCAAAACCTTAGTTGGCATTTTTCACATTTGAGTTTTTTTAAAAGAATTCAAAATGATAAAGGGCTAATTTCATGGGTGGTCACATAATTTATTTTTATTAGGAAAAATTTCTCAATTATTCATCATATGCAGTGAAATAACAAGTAAGATCAAGCAACCACACACAAATTTAACATGGTTCGGCTCTTAACTATCTTACATCCACTAATGAGAAAAATTCATTCAAATAAAATATAGAGATTACAGCAAAAGTGTACCCTTAGTGCTCACGCTGACGTATAAATCTTTTACACAATATTGATAACCTCAATATCTTGCCTTCACACAATTATAAGATATAAGAATTATAAAAGACTTCTCGTCTTAGCCCTCTTTGGCCTCCGGACCTCTCATTCCTCCTAAAACCTTTACATCTTGTCTTTTCACCACATTAGTTTATCACTCATACTCAAAACCTAAATGCAAGATGCCTTTTTTAAATTAAGCCAACAGACCCAATAATCTTCACCTTGGCTCAAATTCTTTACCATGAACATAAACATCATGAATACATGATCACAATCATAGACATGAACACCACGACATCACCAAAACATGAACACAGCAACTAACGCAAATGACTATGACAACACAAACATGATTACGAATGATAAACACTGCCATGACACGAACAATAATGAATGGAAATGACCATAAATCAAATATCATGAGCATTAACATCAAGAGAATCAACACACATGAACAAAATCTTTAATATTCAAACTTGTACTGAGTTGTTTATTCTACACTGTAACTACTATCAAATATCACTGAGACGATGCTGTAAGGCTTCATCAAACAATCCAAATGCTCCACCATGTCAAGCATCGAACTATACGCTCTACCATGCTATGAACACATCACAAGCTCCATAATGCCAAAAATGCACCACACGGTCCACCATGCTAGGACAACCGCAAGCTCTGATACCACCTATTAAGAAAAATTCTTTAATCACCCATCATGCGTAACATAACAACAAATACGATTAAGCAAACACACTAATTAACGTGGTTTAGCTCTTAATTATCACTACTAAAAAAACCTGTTTTTCCAACTGCCTTATTTCCAACGGTGAAGCAATTGGAAATTTCCAACTGCCAAAACCGTTGGAATTAAGAAAAAATATTTTCCAACTGCCCAGTAGTTGGAAATTGTGGAAATTATATATATATATATAACTTCCAACGGCTTGAACCGTTGGAAAATGGGCCAAGTAATAGGTAAATTAATGGATTTTCCATGCAATTTGGATTTATATTAGTTCCAACGGCTTTAACCGTTGGAAAATGAAGAAATTATGTATATATATTACTTCCAACGGCTTATGCCGTTGGAAAATGTGTAAATTAATGGATTTTTTCAGGGAAATTTGGATTTATCATAGTTCCAACGGCTAAAGCCGTTGGAAATTGAAGAAATTATATATATGTGACTTCCAACGGCATAAGCCGTTGGAAAATGGGTAAATTAATAAATTTTCTGCAAAATTTGGATTTATTACACTTCCAACGGCTTAATCCGTTGGAAAATAAAATGGTTTGTATTTCTTTCTTCCAACGGCTATAACAGTTGGAAAATTAAGTTATGCAATTTTTAGTTTGAAAGTTTTCCAACGGCTGAGACCGTTGGAAATAGAAAGGAATTTTTTTTGTGCGTTTAATGAAACGATGCGTTTTAGTTTAGGATTTCCAACGGCTCTAGCCGTTGGAAAAAAGTTTTTAAATCTCCCCCCCTGCGCGAGTCGTCTTCTCCAGCGAGCAAAAATTCGCGTCTCTCTCTCCTAGCTTCTCTCTTCATCACACAACACACACATTCACGTTTTGGTTCCGATTAAGTCCGTGAAACAGCTTCGTCTAGCTCAGTTGTACGTAGATCTGGTGTCATTTGGGGAGATCTGAAGGTTAGTTTCGTTTTATTTCCAATTTCGTTGATTTTTTTTTCCCCGATTTTTACCTCGTTTTACTGTTTTGGTTGATAATGGATTGAATATTTTGGGTTTTATTGCATGATTGCAGTTCTTTGCGGCCATTTGAAGGAAGATAGAGAGTGATTTGAGGTAAGTTTGTTTATTTTATATTTTTTAAATTTTTATACCGATAAATACGCATAATCCGGATTTTTAGTTGTTTATTTGGTTTGAAATATGTGCAATATTTGTGATTTTGTGTTGTTGATGGTTGGATGTGAATTTTTTAGGTTACCCATTGGAAATATATACAATTGGAAATTTATGTGTATTTAAGAACAGAAAATAATTAGTTGGATGCTAACTTTTTGTAATTAGTATATTTGTGTGTTAAATTATTTAGTATATTTCAAAAATACCAATGGATTTGGTTTGAAGTCAATTGTTTGGGTAATATATTTTTATGCCACGTACAATGGTTAATTGGAATTTTGAGCACAATGTTTTCATAATTGGCATTAATATAAATTTCTAGAGTATTTCTAGTGAGTTAATTTTATTTGATTAAGTTTGACCTTGAATAATAATATATGTCAATATTAATAATATTAGTAATCATTTGTAATACTTGTAAGAATAAATATGGGATTATGAATGTAGTAGTATTGTCATAGTAAGTAAGAATAATATTAATAATATTAAGTATTGTTATTTCTGATCTACCAAATCATTTATGAGTAATATCAATTATAATAATATTAATAGGAATAATAATAATATAATTTCTAGTATTTGGAACAATAAATAACTTTTTCTAACATTAGTAGTAAAGTAATAGTAGTAATACTATTACTACTATTGGCAATCTGTATGACAATAATAAATCCAATAAGACAAATAATAATTTTAACTACCATTAATCACAGAATAATAATAATAATAATAATAATAATAATAATAATAATAATAATAATAATAATAATAATAAAATCTGGAAAATTTTCCAACTGCCTGGGCAGTTGGAAATGTTTCCAATGGCTTAAAAAATTTCCAACTGCCAACTCATTTCCAACTGGCTAGTGTATTTTCCAACTGCTTAAGCAATTGGATTTTTTTCCAACTGCCTTCATTTCCAACTGCCCTGGGAAATTTCCCAACTGCCAAGGCAGTTGGAAAACCAAAAAATAAAAAAATTAATAAAGCCGTTGGAAAATTCTCCAACTGCTTAATTTCCAACGGCTGACAGTTGGAAGTTCCAACTGCTCACTTCTGGGCAGTTGGAAAATTAACTTCCAACGAATGATTTTCCAACGGACTATTTTCCAACTGCCTGCCGTTGGAAACAGTCCATTTCCAACGGCTGGCAGTTGGAAATAGCAGTTGGAAAATCTAATTTTTTTAGTAGTGTTAGCCTACATCCATGGATGAGAAAATTCATTCAAATAAATTATAAAGATTACAATAGATATATGTCCTTAATACTGATGCTAGCCTGTGGATCCCTTACACACCATTGATAACCTCAATATCTTACCCTCACATAATTATAAGATATGATAATTGCAAAAAGGCTTCACGTCTTAGCCCTATTCGGCTTCCAGACTTCCTCCCTTCTAAAACCCTCACATCTTGCTTCTTCACCACATTGGTTTATCTTTTATATTCAAAACTTAAACACAAGAAGCCTTCTTAAATTTGAGTCAATAAACCTAATAAATTTTATGTCCCAAACTAGTACCTAAGCTTAAGGTTAATATTAAAATCCTGTACCTTTAATAATGTGTCATAATCAGGTCATTCTCATTAATTTTACTATTAACTTTGATGAAAAATGTTGACATGACATAAATTAACATTAAAATAAATCTCAAAATAATAGTTCTAATCTTCTAACTCTTTTCATCAATAGTTCTAAATCTTAAATTTCTAAATCTACTGTTTACACTCATAATACATAACCTTTCTAGTTTTGCCCTTCAACTTCTTCCATCCTCTTTCTCTCGCTCCCAAATACAATATTATTTAGATTTTTTTTCTTGCCGTTGGTACCCAGTCATTTTTACTCTTACATTTTGAGGCAATTTCTTTTTAATTTAAGTCAGATTAATTCAAAATGCTTTTATGGCTTCTTTGTCCAAAATCTATGTTATTCGAAAGTTAATACTATATAGGTATAATAACACATTGAATAACATTTTTTCATAATGTAATTGAATTTTCATTAATTTTTCTTTTTTAAAATTGAATAAGAAAATTCATAAAAATTTAATTAGAGTATGAAAAAAATGATATTAATTGAATGGATTATTATATCTATGTAGTATTAGCTCTCAAATGATATTAATTATAAAAGACATGAAAATAAGTCATTTTGGATTAATTTAAATTATATAAAAAGATTTGATCCCTTACTTTTCAATGATTTTAAGAATCCTTGAAAGAAACAACATCTTAAAAGAAAATTATGAGTCTCCTCATAAAATCAATATTATTACTCTCAAATAGTACCTTAGTAATAAAAAATGATATCCATATTTTCTTATACTCAAAAGCTCAATTCGCCATTTGATAGTATTGGCGCATAGAACATTTGATGGG
Source organism: Aquilaria sinensis (assembly GCA_005392925.1). NCBI lineage: Eukaryota > Viridiplantae > Streptophyta > Magnoliopsida > Malvales > Thymelaeaceae > Aquilaria > Aquilaria sinensis. The sequence goes on along the minus strand of SMDT01001496.1, from coordinate 42,150 downwards.
ATTTGATCCCTGATTTGGGCAGTGAGTGCCTTAACTTTTAGCCATTAGACCAAGTGTATTGCTTGCGTTCAGTCTTCATATCTTTTAAAAGGTCTAAATGTACCAATAACTCTCCAACTTTGTCAACTCGCACAAGCTAGTCCATCAACTCAAACTCGAGATATTTAGGCCCTTAAATTTTGAGAAATGACACGAGTTACCCTAGTTCAACTCATATGTTATGGAAGAAATTTAAAACTGATCCTTAATGTCTTTTCTTGTTCATGTTTATGTAATTGTAGTTCATTTAGATTGATCTAGTCGATGAATAGACAAAATTTATTCAAGTATATGTTATTTCTATTACAATTAAATAATCTTTCTATAAAATATTAATTAAAACTAGCTTCTTGTATACTTGATAGAGATTTTTAAGTCATAATTAAAAGTTTTTATTTTTATTTACTTTGATTTTCTAAAATTTTATCCAAATAATCAAATTTTGACAAATCAAAGAACATTAAAAGTACTTTTGAAATATCATTTAACAAATTCTTTGTTTTTTTATAGTTTGTTTGTGAGTATGTGTATGTATATATACATAAGTACTTTTTATATAGTTTTAATAATTTTTATGAATAAACAAATTAATCATATCAATTTTAAGTATCTTTATCTCCATATTTATTTTTTTGTATTATCAAGAGGTGTTCCAATATAATAAACCAAATTATCCTTGCTTTACATTGCATTATCATATGTGATTCATAAAAAGAAAAAGAATTTCTTTTCTTTTATAACAAAAATTTTTTTTTGTCTGTGCTATGAAAAAGGCTCATCTAATAATAAATACCTCTCAAAGTAAGTGAATATATTGGGAAATTATTTTCTATCTTTTGTCTCAATTTATAATAATTTATTTTAGAAATTACAACTCTACACCATATAATTAGTCTTTAAAATTTTGTAAAATATTATCAATAATATAATAACTACTCAAACAATAAAATTTAAATAATAGTTATTATAATAGCATCATAATGAGTAACAAATTGATTAGTTGTTTGAAAATCAATTTATTTACTTTTTTAATTGATCAATTAATGCAATAGTTTTCCTTATTTTATAAATCCTTAGTTGTAATAAGTCTTTAAGTGTTTCTATAAAATACTATCAACTATATAAAACTTCACAAATAGCAAAAATACGCATAAAACTAAATAAATTTAACCTAGACATGGACTAAAATAAAAAAAAATAAACTACAATTACCTATTTTTGGACAAAAGGGAGATTAAGGATCGTGTGTGAATTTTGCACTCAACACCATGAGCTGCCTTGGACTAATTTGTAACATTTCTCAAAGTGTAGGGACTTAAATATACTGTGTTGGAGTTAAGGGACTAATTCGTGTAAGTTAGCCAAGTTGGAGGGCTGTTGGTGCACTTTGGCCTTTTTAAAACGTACACGTTGATCAATGATCACACTTAATAGAAAAGGTGCAAGAAACAAGTCATATTTTATTCGAAAAACATTGTCATTCAAGCTTCACCCAATCCTCTTCAGTGGTGATTTCATGTCTAATCCTTTGGAAATAGAGAAACCACCCATTTCTGGCTAAAACCCACTAAGCTGGCACCTGCAATCCAACTGCTCTACTCAATGATTTACCAAGGTGAATCCATCACTTTTCTTTTTTCCCAATGATTTGTGCGATGTAACTTTCCACTAATTTCACTGCTTTACCACTCACACCATGCCTTTGGTTTTTAATTTTAAGGAGAAACATTCTAGCAAGTAAAAGTGAACCTCACTTGACCGGTATCAGTTTTGCTGGCAAGTATCTTCGTCCTTGACCACTAAAGTAAATACCGTACATAGAGAACAATTAGCAATACGAGAATCTTACCAACATGTCTTTGATTTGGTAGTACTTGGGCCGCCCTCTGGACTATGTGGGGAAGAGTTTGACTCCTCACGAGAGGGAGGGAGGGAAATAAATAAGCATGAGAATATTTGCACATAAAATGAATATACACTAAAGCCAAGCAGATTGCAGATACTTCTTCGAGAAACTTACAATTATCCTAGGTTTGTTCTATTTATTTTTGAAAATTTATATCTTATTTTTATTTTTTTATATTATCTGATAATAATTTTTAAAATTATAATTTCAATTACATAATAGTTATCTTCTAGTAATTTTAATTTCTCTAATATTTTTTTATAATTAATAGATATTATAAATTATCAGTTTTTTCTTTTGTAAATGTATTTCTTTCCCTGTAAATATATATCAATATTTTTTAAATGTTAGTTAGCTGTGAAAAAACTATCAAAAATTTTAAAATTATTGAAATATAAACATTAATTAGTTTAAATTAGAGTTTCAAAAGTTACTGTCAAGTATTATTAAAAAAAAAAAGGTAAAGTATAAGTTTTTAAAAATAAAAAATAAAAAATATAAAATAGACTAAACCACAATAGAGCTTTTTGTAAGTTTCCCTACTTCAAAATAGTCGATATGGTCTGCGAATTCCAGAGAAACATATGGATTCAGTTTTCTTTTTTGCTACTGAATTTTGGGCAAACAAAATCATATCTTTTTTTTTTGTATACAAAAATCAATATCAAGTCACACTTTTGGCAGGGAATTCAATGCATAAAAAGGACTAACTAGGACCATAGTAAAAAGGGACTACTGCCCCCGTTCCTTCAATTTCAAAGGCCAGAAAGCCTTATTGGCTACAGAGAATTAAATAGAAACCGAACCTTTCAGAAATAGCTTTCCTGGAAATCACAAACTCCACCTAATTGCTGGATCACTGTGCTGACCCTCTTTCCTTTCTGTAGCCAACTATTTTCTGATTAAATAAAGTGTTCTCCCCCATACACGCTCCCAAATTCTCTCTGATGTCAGGGGAACTTGGAGCTAAAAATCATTATCCACAACCAGATTTGCCCTTCCTGCTTGGTGTCAGTGAGAGTGCAATGATGATGGACCAAAGTACCACTGACATAAGTACCACATCTACAAACAGACAAATTCATGAGTCATACACAGGAACCGGATATGTATCTTCACCATATATATTAAGCAAGAACTTAAAACTTGATGCACATTATTCTGAGTCATTAAAGATCATTGAGCTAATTCCTGTGACCACTTCCCTCTAAAGCCCTTGTTTGATGTGGAGGACAATATACATATCTGCGCACGTGCATGTGTCTCTAGGGTCCAAGAGGGGGGAAGTCTCTATCAACACCTGAAGAAAGCCATTACTAGTGGAATTAAGTTAAAAACTTTCTATAGCACATCAAATGCTTTTTTCTTTAATAGTAACACAGTAATGATATTCAATATTCTTAATTCTCTGTCATTGATTACTAAAACCTTCATGTTATATTTATGTTAAAAGGGGTAAATTTGTCACTAAAATTTATAAAGAAAGTAATTTTATCACTAACTTTTTTTACACCTAAATTTGTCACTAATCTTTTATAAATGTGCAAATTTAACATCAATGTTTTGTGTTGTGGATAAATTTACCACTGACTATTAAAATTGTTTAATATGGTAACTGTGAAAAAATGAGAAAAATATAAATTTTAGTTTCAAGTTCTCTCCAATACTCTGGTCCCTAAGTTTCTGAAACTACTATTTTTACTATTTTTTTCATTCTAACAAACCCCTATAGGGCGTGTATCTTTCTCCACCCTCCACTTTTTCCACCTATTAAAGGTTAAGTAATTAGAGATTAAAAAGAATGATTTTAGGGGCTAGTTTAAGAGTTGTAGTATGAAAAATTCTCTAAAAAAATGAAATATTTCTACCACTTAACGGGCAGCAGTAAAATTATACATAATAAAAATATTAATGATAAATTTGAACTGTAGTAGCAAATTTATCCTTTCCCCTGTATTTATAATGCACGGTTTATTTGCCAGCTACAGGACTATTATGTCATCTTAGAATTAGCATCAGTTATAATGCAAAAGAAGCTATAGACCCTATCCTGAACATGTAATAAAAGAAGCTTGACTTGCTAATAATGGAGCCACCTCAGCCTTTTCGGCTTTACCCACTCTATAAGAGCACCTTGCACGAATCTTTGCTCTTGCTTCTCACAACAACATATTCTCCCTAACTTCTCCCTTACTTCTCCTCCAAGCTTTATTTCCAAACCATGCAGCCCGTTGAGGTCACAGAAGTCCCATATCCTGTCCCTTCTAACTCATTGCTTTATCCACCATATCTAAACATGGCTCTTAGCAACACCACCGAATTTCATCCTGATATATTCTCAAATTTATCAAACAATCCCTATGTTCCTCTCCAGGTTCAAACCTTCAATCTCCATTCTTCATGTATCAGCAGCAATTCCACCTCCGATGAAGCAGATGAACAGCAGCTTCATCTCATCAACGAGCGGAAGCAGAGAAGAATGATATCAAACAGAGAGTCTGCGCGGCGGTCAAGAATGAGGAAGCAGAGGCACCTTGATGAACTGTGGTCACAGGTAGTTTGGCTCCGGAATGAGAACCATCAGCTTATCGACAAGCTGAACCACATTTTAGAAACCCACGATCGGGTTCTTCAGGAGAACACCCAGCTTAAAGAGGAAGCCTCTGAACTTCGTCAAACGCTTTGTGACATGCGATTGGGTAGCCCTTACTCTACTTTCAAAGACCTGGAAGATATTGACCCAGAACAGAGCTACTCTAAGAACTTAGAATTAAGTTGTTCATGAAAAGCTTATGTTATCTGCTAAGGTAAGACAGGAAGGTAGTCTTATTTTTTATTCTGTTTCCCCTTTCATCCTTCTGTTTTCTAAAATCTACTGCTATGTCAAGCAATAACATGTTATGGGAATTCTCTCTCTCTCTCTCTCTCTCTCTCTCTCTCTCTCTCTCTCTCTCTCTAACTTCAGTACAGATCATTAGATTAAAAAAGTTCTCCTCGTTTATATCTCATATAAGGATTTCTTTTGCAACGATGTAAGTACCTATTCAGAAACATTGCAACGAGAGATGAGCAGGAGATTCTATCCCTGATCCTTTTTAGACAGACATCAATGTTAAACTGTTGGATGCAGAACCGACAGCCAGAGCCTGAACTACAACATAGTTCCAGGGAATATACAGAAACAAATCTATGATCCAGTGGCATGACTAATTCAGGTGCACCATAGAAAAAGAAATGAGTGGCATCTGGTGGGGGAGAAATAAAATCTGACACACAAAAGGGAAAGCTGACCATTTCGTTCTTAGTGAAAGGACTGCCAAAAAACAGAAAAAAGAGGAAAAGAGGGAAAAAAAAAAAACAAAGGCTGTCCGTTAATTGCAAACACAGTTGCTAGCTTTTTGAGGCCTGTATTTTGATTTTATCTGGTCTCATGTTTTCTCCTCATAAATAGTAACTTATAGCATATTTACTTGGTTGCATTATATTGAAACTCATTGAATTTAAGCCATTGGTTGTTGATCTTGGTTCCAAAATGAACTATGGTATCAAGGAATTATATTCATATGAATTGCAATGGCATACAATCAAGCAAACATGGCCTTGAATTTCACTACTAACAAGCATTATGAACAAAAGCACTTTATTCTCATTAGGGATTCATCTCATGTCTATTTACAGCTTCAGATTGCAGTAAGTTGTGACTGATTTTTTCTCTAAGTACAGCACATGATCACAAATTGAACAGAAGACACATTAAATCTCAAGCAAATATTAACCGAACACTAGATGATTACAGTAAGAGTAATAAGAAGTTAACTCATTTGGAATCTGAGCTCCATTGCTCTTGGGGGGGAAGAATAAGTTCAGAATACTTGTAAGTATTTTGCACTGAAACTGAAGATAGGGGCAAAATGTATCAATTGTATTTCTATGTCATGCCACATAAAGGGCTCTATACAAGTTACTTTAAGAATGATAATTAGTTTTAGGATTCTGCTCTTAAAATTCTTCTATTCAGAGAGGACGGTGGTGAGTTAAGTTGCAATACAGATCATTTAGAGATAAGTCCCTAAAGAGTCTCTCTTGGAGAAAATAAAAATGAGAAAGAAATAGGAATCAATATGCAAATTTTGCAATTTTCTACCCCGATATTGACTTGGTCACTTAGGGATAGAATCTGCACACACACACACTTAAACCCTCCAACCTTGGAGCCTACAGACCTATATGCTAGTATGGTACGTAAAATTGTTGTCTCAGGACTCTTCTGCTCCACTCCTTTAAAGACTTTGCTCCTACATAACAAGAAAGGAGCCCCACAGGACTTTTTATCTCCATAACGGAAAAATAGATCAAGAGGAAAAGTAAAAACAGCACTCACATGCAAATGGCTTGAAAGTGAGACATGGTTATAGCAAAGAAATCTGGATTCCATTTTCTGATCCTCATTTAACATCTAATTTCACATAATATAAGCCCAGTTTGAGAAAACGTAGAACTCAACAGTCGATACCACTAAACCTAGCTAGGTTGTCACCAGCATCAACCTAACAGACCAACTTGAGGCTCTCATGGTAACACATGCTTAAAAGATGTAGCGTTTTGATTGAATCTAACAAGCTTTACAACATCAACCTAACAAATCAACTAGTTTAATTTCAAATGATAGCTATGGCTATAGCTACAGTTGGTCTGACCCAGCTACATCATCATTCACATTATCAATTCTCAATTCTCCGACAAACTCTGGGTTCTCGTGTCCAAGCATCAAGTTTAGGTCCCTCAAAACATAGAAAATTGCACAAGAATTCGCGACTCGGGAAAAGCCCCATTAAGGTGGAATGGTACTAAGGAACGAGCTTACCTCAAAAATTGACGGAGACTGGAATGAAACCCACCGGCGGTGAAGAATTGAGAAATCGTCTGCCACTGTCTAACCCAAATGCAGCCTAAATATTTGTCATTCACTCAATAACCCGGTTAATTGATTCCCAATGAAACGATACATTTTTTTTTTTTGCTTCTTGCGCATTCCTACTGAACACCCCCAAAAAAATTAAAAAAACAAAAAGCGAAACATGCAAAAGGGAGAAGAAAAAGAAAAGGAACTCGGATTTCCTTAAAATATAATGTTTCCACCTAACTCACCGCCAAACTTATTTTTTCCCCTGACAGACTCTCAAACTTTTATTTTATGCAAAGGTGTTAAGATTGAGATCCTACCAAAAATTATTTTTCATCATATAAGATCGGGATCAAAAAACTAAATCGTAGATTGTAAGATTATACTAAAAGATTAAATTTTTTTAAAATAAATAGTATAATTCATATAAAAGGACAATTATATTATAAATTTAATAAAATTCAAGTGCTATAACAATAATACAACACAATTAGTGTCATAGTACAAATAAAGCTGAAGCCCTAGGAGAGCATACAACAACATAACTAATACAATAATCAACACAACTCTAAAAGAAATTCATAAATAAATATAACTAACATAATAACAACAAACTTATGGATGCGCTTTCGAAGTTTTGAGTTTTGTCTTTTAAATGAGAGAGAGACGAGCCCCTTTTTTTTAGGTTTACTTAACAATTTATGTCATATAATCACTAATTTCGATAGCCCAACTTGGGTAATAAAGGCCCAATAGTTAAACTTTTTAATTTGGGCTAAAATAAAAATGTATCAAACAAAAATTAATACAAAGTAAGATTGATAGGATTAAAAGATTCTACCAATCTTAAGATTTTACTTGGGATCCTACCCGATTCTATCATATCACCAATTTTATTTTTTTCTGACAAGGTTTCATGATATTAGATTTTAGAATCGTGGGATCCTAAGGTTCGGATTGGAATCTTAACAATCTTGATTTTATGTACCTAACTTACTAGCTTTTAGTGGCTTAATTCAAACGTTATAGATCTAATTGAATATGAATAAAAATTTTGTGACCGAAAGTGAAACCAACCAAATACAATGTTGGAAACCAATTTTATGTTTAGGCAACTTATTGGGATTTTGTAAATCCTCCAACAAACAACACTTGAATGTAACATGAAGTTGTAGTACAAACTGTATGAAAGAATATATTTTGTGTGTGTTTTGCTGAAATTTTAGAAAATTTTGGGTCCTCGAAAACAATAGAAAAATATTTGTAGCTTTAAAATATTTTTTTAGACAAAAATAAAGTTAAAAAAATAATACGTTTTTAATAAAAATAAAAAACAAGTTAAGAATATTTCCCACATGTTAATTGGAATGAGTTTGTGTTTCTCAGCAAGTTGACGCTTCAGTACTCTACAAGAGATTAAATAACAAGTTATTTAAAAATTTTCATAAATCATTTGTTAAACTCTATAACTATATGTACTACCAATACCAAAAGGGAAAAGTAAAAAAGAAAATTACGTGTATATAGGTCCATTGGGCCGGACTAAGTAACAGCTTGGTAGACCGGAGCTAAGGTACCCAATTCTATTGACTGGGTAGCAGAACCCAAAATTGCTTAGTTATGGGTAAGAAAGACCTGCTTGGTCCTTTAAATTGTTTCTCATTGGTTAACTTAACCACTAAATTTTTCAAGATTTTATCGTTGTCACTGTTGTTAGTATTAGTATGTTTGTATGCTTTCTCGGATCATTTTCTTTCTTTCTTTATTTTTTTCCCTCCAGATTGTAAATTGTATTCTGGAAAATTATGCTATCAATTTAATAAAATATTTATTATTCAAATTATAGCTCGATAGGAATTAATTTAAATTTGTATGTATAGAGCCTATGCATGTGAGAGCACTCTACATTACCCCATGGGCAGAATGGGTTAATGGACTGAACTGATGATGTTCCCTCCACCCACTTGTTCATATTGGCTGGTAAGACAAGAAAATGGTTTCGTAGTTCACTTGAGGAGCCGGCGACAGCCAAAGGTGGAGAAAAGATAATGGAAAAAAAATTTCAAAAGAAAAGGTGAAAAAGAAATTGTGAGTTAGGGATGTTAATATGTCAGGTTTGGGGATGATAGAGTCATTCTTAAACCCTAAACACATTATAAAAACTCTACCAAAACCCTTACCACAATCCACAAAAAGTAGAATTTCTTCAACTAAACCCTCCCCGTATTGGGGCAGGTAAGATTTGGTATTATACTCGCAATACATGCACAAATGATCACAATATATAAAGTTGCAACTAAAGAAAGCATGAAATACTTGCATATACAATATAACTGAAAACAAAGTAGTCTAGTCATACAATGGTGAATTTTAGAGTTTATTATGCTAAAATTATATTATATATTTGAGTTGTATAGAACTAGAATTTGATATGTGTATATAATATATGTAATATTTTAAATGTACTTGTATGCTATGTATAATTTGTGGGTAGGATACAAGAGAGGTAGACCCCTAAAGGCCTAAACCTGTACTCTCCCCGTACTCATTAGGTACAAAAACAAAAAAATACCTAAATTTAGCCTAAACTCATCCAATTGAAAAAAAAAACTCTACTCATCGGGTAGGATAATGTAGGATACCCATGGACAAAGGTAAAAATTGACATTCCTATTGTGAGTATCAGAAATCTAAAGAAGTTGTAGCGGAAAAAAGAAAGAAAAAGAGAGAGAGAGAGAGAGAGAGAGAGAGAGAGAGAGAGAGAGAGAGAGAGAGAGAGAATGTATGAAACAATTGTAATTGTCCAAAGAATTAAAAAGCAGAAAAATGAGGTAAATTGCATGATTAGACCCAAACTTTTGATTATTGTTTCAATTTTAACCTCAACCTTCAACTTGTATGTTTTATCCCCTAACCTTGTTTAAATGTTTTAGTTTCGATCTTTGGGATCTTTGGGTGACAGAAGCTGTTAGTTCAAATGAAAAATGCCACATTAGCATAAAATTTTATTGGAAAATGCTAACTCTAGCTTCTGAAATTTTTTTCCCTTATCAAAGAATCTTAAAATTTTAAAATCTAATAAAAAAATCTACTAATAGAAAACCATCAGCCTCTAGCTTGGCTGCCTTTCTACCTTTTTCTCTAGCCAATCCTTTCCTCAGTCCACCTCCCTCTCCAAGCACCTTTGTCCTCCGTCCCTAGCCCCTATCCCCATTTTTTGCGCCAATATCATCTAGACCTCCATGTATACCAACCGCCACAATTCGGACTAGTTGGAATTTGCAATAGAGGTGAATTGGGAATGCGTGAATTGGGAATTAGGAAATCATGAATCAGGAAATCGGGGATGCCCGAATTGTAGGGATGTGCGAATTTGGAAATGGGAAATCGGGAAATCATGATGATGAAGATACAAGAATCGAGAAATAGGGACAGTGACAATTGTAAATTGAGAAATCATGAGTCAAAAATTTCTATGACTATATTAGGTCTTGCTGCTTCAAGAAGTCACTCCTATACGAGGAGCATTGCCTTACCTGAAACTCTATAAACCTTCTTCAACCTTCCTCTACGATTTCAGTTATCAAAAACACTCAAATGGGTACTTGAACAAGCTTAAGTAATGCATGAAAAGCCAGTAGTTTGCTATTTTAGTATTCAGTATGAAGTAGCCAAAAAAGAGGAATAATGATCCAATTAGCCTTGCGATGACCGAATTGGCCATGATAAAGTTAAGGACAAGTGCACTTAGACATGTTACAAAAGGAAAAGAATGAAAACAAGGGAGTTGGCCAGTACATATGAAGAAACACTGTAAGCTCCTCTTGAATTTTGCAGGAAATTTCAAATTCCATGGGTTGTGATTTTGATTTGACGTAAGTAGAGATGCTTATGATATGTTTAATGAAATGCCTAAGTGAATTTCGGCAATTGAAAGCAAGGGTGGAGAGATTGGACAGTGGAGGAGGAGGGACCGGGGCTGGTTGAAGGGCGGGGGGTGTTGGCAGTAGAGGTGGGATAGGGTTAGGATGGTCCAAGGATTTTTTAAGGAGTTTGACATTACATTTCAAAGTTTTAAGGATTTTTTATTAAACAAAAAATTTTTTAGGGGCTAAAATTAGAATTTTCCCTACAATACTATGCTGATGTAGTATTTTTTATTTAAACTAACAACTTCCATCACACAAAAGGTAAAAAAAATTAAACATTTTAACGAGATTGAGGAGACAAAATGTGCAAGTTGGAGATTGAGGTTAAAAGTGGAACAACAATTAAATATTGAGGTTTAATTATGTAATTTACCCCCAGAAAAATGTGGATAGCTTACAAAAAAATTTCCATAATTTTTCTCACTTTCCGTTGACAATTTTTTTTTTCATATGTTTGATACCTTACAATTTTTTAACGCCTTTTTCTTTTGAATTATTTTTCTTTTCCTCTTTTGGCAAGCTTCGGGTCCTTATTTAAGTGAACTGGTAAATTTTTTTTTTGGCCTTTAGGTTTTAATTATATGACATTCTATAATGACTATTAATGTTATCATCTTCATAAAATGAAAAAATTACAACATAAGGACCTAAAGTTCTATGCTTTAATTTTCAATATAATGTATGAATTATGAAGTGTAAAGTCTTCAATATAGACTCCCTTAAGTTGCACACACAGTGATAGTTTGGTTCTTAAAAAGGCCTTAATGGATTGCTTATTTTGCAAGTAACCTATGAAATAAATTATAAGGTTACAAAGGTTAGGTACTCAAATGCACAAATTTCTAAAGAGGGCTTATGGAGAGACATGGAAGGCATTAAGGGTATTATTGGAGGCCAAAATGCAAAGAGAGACAAAGACTTATATTTAAGACAATGGACAACTAAGGTCCCTAAGCGTCCATACTTTATTTTTAGATTATAATGATGTTTGAGCAAGGTCAAGAAGATAAAAAATCTACATTCTTCCATCCCCTTGATGACTAGCCATACCTAGTCCAAAAGGAGCCAAAACTTGTAAAAATATCATATTGCTTCCATGATTATATTGGACCTAAGTCAAAGATAAGGTAAGAAAGGAAATAACAAGAAATTCTACATATTTCATCATTTCATCCCTTCTATTCAACCCTAGTAGCCAAGAACTCTTCCTAAAAGCTCCTCCATCAACCTCCATAGCCATCATAACTCAAGAACACAAAAAAAAGCCAAAGAAAATAGCCAAACTCCATCCAAGTGCATTAAAGACCTAGTTTTCGGGTTTTCTAGGGTTTTCCATATCTTTGATTGCTATTGCAACATTCCAACAATCTTAACCCTTTCCCCAAGCTTCTAAGACTCCATTAAGATTAGCAAGACCTACTGGAGAGGTGTTGGGAATAGGAGGAGGAAGAAAACCCAAACCGAGTGCAAGAAAAATATCCTAGACTCTTCCTAGGGTTCTTCTATTTCTATACTTAAGGTAAGGGTTTTACTAAGTTTCTTGGGTTATTTATTGCTTATCAAACATTCATAAAGCTAAGGCCATACTTGAAAGAGAGCCAAAAACTCAAAAAACCAAGAATGGGTTAAGGGGATTTTAGCATGGCAAGGTTTTAGCTTTATTTTTTCCATACAAAGATGGCAACAAGAACAAGGGATTTCTAGAGCCCAAGCTAGTACTAGTTATGACCTAAAGCCTTCTAAGACCAAGTGAAAGCTTGCAGAGGGTGCCTTAGTGTTGCTATAGTGATATCTTATTATTTTATTGAATTATTATGACTTAGTCTAATGAAATCATGGCTGCTTCATTTCATTTGGTTGTTTGTGTGAATTGCCTGTACATATGATTGCCATATTTGTATATATGAGTTAGTTTCGTGTGTTTTTTTGTCATTGAATTTTAAGTTATAAGTTGGAAATGAGGACTTTAACTTAAAGCCATTACCAAGTTCTTCACAAGAGAACTCACCCCTTAGTGTCTTCATTTCAGGGGATTTGGAAAAAGAGCACTAGGTCTAGTACTTATAAGTTGAATTTCCTAGTGAAATTTCACGTATATGATCTTCAATATGTTTAGTATTAAAGTGAAAAGTTTCATGATTTTTAGAATATATTTTCTAATTTTAGTTGGTACTTTCTGCCTTATGTAGCAGTTGCCTTTTAAGCCTTTTGAAGTATGTATCTAGTAGAAAGACATCTAAGAAGCTACTGTATGTACCCATCTAATTTAGGGCTAATGTATGATGCATCTATGCATGTAAATTAGCCATGAATATTGTATGATGTTGAATGAAGCAATGAAATGTTGTTCTGAGGCTTAGTGTGCAATTCTGTCTATTCTAATATTTATGAGCTGTTTTGATGAAACTTGTGTTAAATGCATTTGGAATGGTTCTAAATTTAGGGGAGTGACTTTTCCAAGTGTTCAATACATATTTGGATTTGGCCAAGTTGGGTTTGCTCCTAGAAGTGAAGTGTGTAATTTATTATGAAATTTTATAAGGGTATTTTAGGGATTTGTTGCACATTTTGAGTACCTTTCAGTCCAAAGGCTATAACTTTATGTACAAGTTGAGTTCAAATATGAAATTTGGACAACACTTAAAACTTTTAAGGAAGAAGAATTGAGCATTTGAATCACTTAAATTGGAGCCATATAGCTCAAGATATGCCCTTCCAAAGTTGGCTATGTGTTGTTCATTTGGTCATTTTTACCCAGATGGTAATAAAATCCATAATTACAGTTCTAAATGGCTTTAATTTTTTAAACTTGTTTCCCTATAAATGGTTAAGTATGTTAAGGTTTTTGAACCTTTAGGACACTGGAGGACACGGGTATAAATTGAGTTGGACATGACATGAATGTTTAGACACATAAAAGGATACTAAGTACACTATACGTGCAAATGTTTGTGTTTAAGTGCATAGTTGGCCAAGATTGATAAGTAACAATCAAGTTGATATTTTTTACCATTATCTTCCCTACTAAGTAAGCTTAAATGTTAATATGTGTATTTATGTTTGGACCACTATATATTTATCTACACAGTACCAAAAGGGCACTTGGTTAAGTTGTTAGCATTGTTTTGATTAGCTTACAGGACATCCTATTGACCTAGGACTCGAGCACACCTAAAAATTATGGTAAATAAATTTATATTAGTACCTGAGTGCCAACAATTAAACATCATGTACCATTGATTATTGTGAGACTCACAAAATTAAAGGAATTTCATAACTTAATTGACAGCCTGTAATAATGGGCAGTTATCACGAATTGTTATTTTATAGCTTTCCAGTAGCTTTTACTCATTGACATGGCAAAAAAGGGCATGAATTTCATTGTTACGCTGCCTCATTTTATTGATGATGTAGCGTAGAAGGCCCCGACATTCATAGCCACGCCATATAAAATAAATTATTTTTTAAAAAAAACATATAAAAAAATTGAATGAATTTACATTAAATAAACATTTAAATGGTAAATATTATATGAAATTTATAGCATAGTAATTGTCTAAAATATAATTTACAATAGTGCAAAAAACAATACTGTGATCCAGGAAAGGTTCATGTTTTTGCAAACAAGGAAGATACAAAACTTTGAAAACTGTATAGCTTGATGAAATAACTCATAAGAAAAAAGAGGACTATACCTTCAGTTTCACCGACAGCTTATTATGAGCGTGGTGGCTTACGGATCGGGGCTAATGTTCAAAGCCGTAAGGACGATCTGCCACGTGTAGGGCCAAAATTCAAGCGCCAGTTTTAAGCGGGCTTCTATCCAACGGCACAAATAATAGCGTCGAACAAAAGTCGAGTCGTCCTCTTGCCTTCGCTCTTAAATAACGCAATCACAGGCCAGGCTACACCCACTTTCATCCACACTGTTTGCTTGTTGAGGGGCTATCGAAGAAATTCTCTCTGCAAAACCCTAATCGTCAGTCTCCAGGAACTTCTCCGATGGTGAGCCTCCCTTCTCTCTACTTCTTGCCGCTTTCTTTATTTGTTTTTTTTTTTTCTCTTTGCTTTCTGTTTTCACCTTCTTGTTTGATGATCTTTTTGGTTATCGCTTCGGCGTTTCAGGCGCTCGCAGGCCAGCCACCAGCAGATTGCCCTAGCTTCAAGCTTGTTCTCGTCGGGGATGGAGGAACCGGTGACTAATTCCACCTCTTTTTTTTTTTCCCCAATTTGCGGGAATTTGCCTTTCAATTAGAAGGTCGCGTGATAGATTGGTTATAAAATCGTTCTGTGCAGGGAAGACCACGTTCGTCAAGCGGCACCTTACAGGAGAATTCGAAAAGAAATACGAGCGTAATCTCTCTGTTCATTTTTTTTGGATGTTGTCGTGGATGGGTGTTGTTCTAAATCTAATAGGTGATTTGAAATTCGCAGCAACCATTGGCGTGGAAGTTCATCCGCTGGATTTTTTCACAAACCGCGGGAGAATTAGGTTTTATTGCTGGGACACTGCTGGCCAGGAGCGGTTTGGCGGGCTAAGAGATGGTTACTAGTATGTGTTGTGAAGTCCGAATATGTTCTCTATCTTTGAATAAATATTTCGTCATATATATGCTGCCTTGTTTCATAGATACGTGCGGCCAAATTCTCGACTCAGTGGTTAATCTGCTCATGGTTTATTTTGCTTTCTCTGATTTACTCTATGGATTTCACTTGGAACTTGATGCAGTCACATTCATGTGTAGGGATTTAACTTGGGGTCCTGGACAATAAACTGCGCATTAATTGTCAAAGCTTCACATATATCATCTGATTTCTTTTGGGGTTAGTTTGATGCATCTTAGTTGAACAGCTGGGAACCAAGAACTTGGACAGTTGATTTTCTGAGCATGTCTCAACACATGATGGTTTTCAATTATTTGATTTAGCGAAAACTAGTTTGTTTTGAAATTTGTTGAGAATGCTCTTTTTCTCTAGAGACGGAATAAGCAAAATTTTTCTAGCTAGTTTGGCCATCTGGCCGGCTTCCAGTCTCATGTTTTAAACAAAGTGCCTCTCGGAAGGTTGGAGAGGAGACCGGTACATTCAGTCAGGTCGTTATTCTGTTGAAGAGACTTTCTACACTTAAAATAACTCAGAATTTTCTGAATTTGGGTTTGCAAATGCTCTGTCAATTGTAACATGTTTCTATTTTCCATCTTCATGGTCCTTTGTGATGGATGTCAATTATAACTGGCCTTCTTTTTTTCCTTTAGCATTCATGGACAGTGTGCAATCATCATGTTTGATGTCACTGCTCGCTTGACTTACAAAAATGTTCCAACATGGCATCGGGACATCTGCAGGTTAGTGTTCAAGATATAATGTATAATTTCTCTTGTTTATTGCTGTTCTCTGAAACCATTTTTGCTTTCTAGGGTGTGTGAGAACATTCCCATTGTTTTGTGTGGGAACAAAGTTGATGTGAAAAACAGACAGGTGAAAGCAAAGCAGGTTACCTTTCATAGGAAGAAAAATCTCCAGTACTATGAAGTTTCAGCTAAGAGCAACTACAACTTTGAGAAACCATTCCTGTATCTGGCGAGGAAGCTGGCAGGGTAATGCTTGCGATTGTCCTTTTGCTTAATCTGTGCCTCGTTTATGTGACATGTTAATGTGTTTTCTGGACTCGGGGCTTACATGTGTAGTTGGACATTTGGTCTCCAGTGGTGTTTTTCGATTATTTCCTGCTGTGTCTGATTGATCTGGTTTTCTTCCATCTCACTTTATCGTAGCAGGAATAGCTATGTTCTAAGCTTAATCTCAATTTGATTGGACAAATTTGCACGTGCAGGGCTCCTGACTTGATCTTTGTTGAGGCGCCTGCTCTAGCTCCTCCAGAAGTTGATATTGACATAGAACAACAACTATGGTATGTTAGCTGCTCTTTATTACCTAATGCATTGCCCTCCGGATATCCTTGCAATTTATAACGTCAATCGAGATTGGAGAATTGCACTATTGATGAGGCAATATAATTTCAGCAGTTCCTTCATGGGTATCTCCGCTTGAACTGGTACTGTTTTGTATTCTAGGCATGAAAAGGAGCTTGAGGACGCTGCTGTAGTGCCACTTCCTGATGAGGATGACGATGTATTCAATTGATGAGATGCTGAAATGGCTCCTCCAAACTTAGGTTTCTCTTCTAGGGCTCTTTGTGTATTTCTGAAGTTAGGAGTCTGTAGGCCACAGCTTGTCCCATCCGCTGTTCGTGCAAGTAGGGTAGAGATTTAGAGATCAGAGTCAGAATGTAGCGGTGTATATGCATTGCAGGGTTCTGGACACCTGGGATCATATATGCTTGTGGTATTTGTCATATATCGAGTAGTTGATGCTTATAGTTTGATCAGCCATATTTTATCTTATAGGGGTGTGAAATGACTGCACAAATGGTGCTCAGGCAGGTAAAAAATTAGGAAGAGATTCTCTCCGGACTATGGAGTGGAAGACCCAAATCCAAAAAGATTCAAAGTTTAAATCCGACAAAGACTCGATTTTAACCCAAATTAACATAAAATATATAGTTGAAAAATATTTAAAAATTTATGATTTTTTATATATTGATTATTTATCTAAATTGCACATTAATAATGACCATGCAATTTAAGAAATTCAAAAAGTACTTTAAAAATATTTTTTATTTAGGTATCTTATGGAATTTAAAGAGTAAACTAATAAAATAATTTGTCTTGATTTGTTTAGGGGTCTTCTAGTTGAGAGGATTTAATAATTTTAAGTATTCTTAAATTTCGTAATCTCAATAATAGTGATCAGCTTAATTTAACAATCTTAATCTGAAAGGACTTATTTCAGCATAATTCTATAAAGCTACTTAATCAAATTTCAATCCTTTATAATATGAAGGACTTATTTCAGCATTTATCATTGTTAATTTCCTTTAACAATTGATAGCAAGACTAAATTATATAAAATTTTAATTCAAACTACAACTAAAACACGCATGTGTTTGAGATGATTTGATTTCACAAAGTTCGTATATGCTCAAACTCGAATTACTTAAAGCTTTCTTTTCCCTTCAAAACCACAAAAGCCTAAAATCACGAATAATAATATAAATCCTGAAGCAACATAACAACTTATTCCAATATAAAGTTTTACAACTAAATAAAAACATCAAAATGAAAAATAGTATGACAACAATATGTCATGTGAAAAGTCTCAAACAACAAAGCTAATAACAAAGTTTGAAGTGCATGCTTTCAATTATTTGCATTTGTGAAACCTATGAATTGCCAAAATAATGCTAGTTAATGAAATACCAAACAAAAAATATAGAGTTATTTGTGCCTAGTTATAAATTGAGTCATTGACTAAAAAACACTAAAAAAAACCCAATCACCATAAAGTGACTAGAAGTAATCTTACCTCTACACTAAATTAAAAGATACTTTAGAACTGGTCGGCTACTCCAATTCCACTTCTATGTCATTCAAATGTTTCAAATCATATTACTCAGCTTCGTTAATTGAGAAACAAAATTAGTAATAACTGCAATATATTAAAATAAAAAAAACTGTAAAAGAGAAACCAGGCCTTCATAGCCATACGCCCAATTATGAGATGTTAGTAAAACTTGTATATTGTTAGGGACAAGACAATTCCTATATTTGTTAAGAATCTTACTATCCATACTAAAAGTTTATTCTGAAGCAATAGTCATGATAGGAATGCTCAAATGTGTCCCTTGCCATTTGTGTTATAATTGGATATCGTGTGTCGTTTTCCTTCAAAAAAGTAAGGATATCTAACTTCAACTCAATTGGCTTTCTAGATTCATCCAAATAAAGAACAAGCTGTGGCTTTAATTTGAAAGTCCTCATTGTATCTTGGGCAAAATCCTACATCCACATTAGCATATCTATTAATTTTGAGAGTATCGTACAATATAAAAGAATAGATATTAGCATAATAACAAAAAAAAATAATTTACTCACATGAATATCTGAATTTACTTCTTGAAAAGATTGTCCAACACAGTTCCAACATCACATGAGTGGGATGAACTGCCACTATGAGTCTTATACTATTTGAAAAGGAAATATAATTGATCTCGAACATCTAACTACTTAGAAGCATGAGTTCTACCCAATTTCTCATAGCAGTACTTGAGAAAAGTTAATTTATACTGAGGATCAAGTGCAGCTGCAAATGAGAGAACTACTAAAAAATCTTCTTAATACTTCTGAAATTTTTCATTCATTTGTTATGTCGTTTCTCTTATTTGGAAGTCTAGGTTATCCATTGCCTCTAATATAAACTTTTGCATTCTTCATACTTTCTCAAAGTACAAATTGGCAGTGGGATACTCATAACCAGAGAAGAGAGTGGCCATTTTATAAAAAGGTTCCAAAAATTGCTGTGATTTTTGCAATTTTGTCCTACTCACAATCACTAGGGCAATGTTTATAACATATGTCAACAATTTGCAGCTGAGAAAATATTTAACGATAAAGAAGTGTCATTTCAAGCATCAAATAAGTAGAATTCCACCATGTAGGCACATCTAGTTAGAATGACTTTGAAATGTTTACTCCAACTGCTATGGCATACTAAAAAAACCTAATCCTTTTTGCTTTTGCTCTATGAACAAATAGAACACTTTCTTTGATTTTTTTTAGATGCCCAGAGAAATTGCCTTCAACCCATCTTTAATAATGAGATTCAAAATATGTGCATTACAAAAAACATGAAAATATATCCTTCCACAAACCTAAGTATTCCGAAGGTTGAGTTGGGCACACGACAAAGTTTGCATGCTAGTAAAGTTGCTAGTATTATCTAAAGTGGTAGAAAATTTTTTGCTCTTAATCCCCCATTCTTTCAAGAGACCAAATATTTTTACATATAATATGTTAGAATTATGAGGTGGTTCAGGATGCTGAAAAGTCATTAAAATTATGAGGTGATTCAAGATGCTGAAAAATCATGGCTTTACTCCTAAACTTCCAGCCAATGTCCACATAATGTGCAGTGGCACAAAGATAACCTTCATTAATCATTGAAGTCCATATATCAATAGTTAAGCAAATCCTTCCATAAAGGTTCCCAAAGAAGATTTAAGTTGTTCCCCCTAATTTCTTATGGAATTTAACAATGTCACTCTTATGGGTGTTTCGACACACATGTTTAACATTTGGGTTCAAATATGAATTGTAACCACGCACGTCTTGATACTCAATATAAGAATATGGTAGGTCATACTTGATTGTGATTCTACATCAACACTCTCTACAAATAGTTTCATCTAACTTTCTATGTAATGATCTTTTATTACTATCACTACCATTTAAAAAACTCTAACATTTGGCACACTCTTTTAGATGGCACAAAAGGTTCTTTTTGTTCTTACTGTAAAATCAACCTTGTACTCCTTAACTTTGTAATGCTTGCATTTGGCTCTTTCCACTTTATCTTCATATAGCTCTCCATTAATACACTCAACCTCATCCTAAACCTTAGACTAAGACCTGTTTTGCCCTCTTTTAGCACCACTTGCACTAATAGTCTCTTGATTATTGGAGCCATCCACATTTATGTTAGATATGCCCACTATTGGATCCATTGCTGCAAAACAAATAAGAATAATTATCTCATGGAATGAATTCTCTAAAATTGAACTTTGTAGTGCATTATAAATTTTAAAAGCTAAAACTAAAAATTGATTAGTCCAAAAATTAAATCCTTGCCTAAACATGTAATTGTATATGATATTATTAATTTAATTAATGCATGACTAATCTGAACAAAAAAGCACAAAAAATAGAAAAGCAATAAAAAAAACTTGATGTTAGTGACTTTATGAAAAATAAAAAATTTCAGTGACTTGGGTGATAGAAATACAAAGTTTAGGGGCTACACAAGTATTTTACCAAAAGGGAAGAAAGCTTGGCGAGATTGACGATGAAAGAAAGGGTCAAATTACGGGTTCGTGTTCAGGTCGTCTTCGATTCTTTGTTGACGCCGGCGACTTGGGGCAATTAGGGAATGGGCTCTGATGCGGCGGCCATGGCGAGCTTGGCTGACAAGGGAACAGCGACCGGCAAACGGAGGACTTGGCGAATCTAAGACAAGACACGACGAAGACGGGTGGTGATCTTCCTTCTCTCCTTTGATTGGCACAAACAACGTCGAGGGACCCTTAGATCAGGTGGCACGGCTTGCAGGGAAACAGGGGCGGTGAACGAGGACCAGAAGCGACAGCTGGAGTAACAACTGAAAGCGTAGGGCAAAGGGAATATAACTTCCAAAGGTGACAGCCGCAAAGATGGTGAGATAAGGGCCTAAAGTTTCAGTTTCACCTTTTTTTTGGCTAGAGCTTATGGTTGTGAATTTCTTCCTATTTTTCTTGTAATTTCTCTTAAAAGGTAACCCTTATTTATACTAAAGGAGAGATAAACATGACCAACAAGATTTTGAGAGATTAAACCTTATCCCAATCCAATTTGAAGAGGCTTATATCATTAGGATATAATTTGACAAAAATTCTAGTTAAGTCCAACAAAACTCTTAACGTAGTGTTTTGGCTCCTAGTTTTATGCAAATTTTCAATTTAGCCTAATAGTTCTAAGATTTATTGAATTAGCCCATGATTTTATGAGATCATCAGATTTTACCTCATATAATTGTCAAATTTACCTCAAACTCTCGAGAGTTGACAAATTTGCTACAAAATTTTTAATTTTAACTAGAACTTTTAAAAAACCTCCGATTCATATCCAAACTCTTCCATTTCGCCTACACTGACCTCAAACGATCTTTAGGGCTCCAAATTAGTACTTAAACTAAATTAATTCCTATTTTGACCCTAAATAATACTTCTCAATTTCTAAAAAATTATAACTCAAAGTGAAAACATAATTGAAATGTATCTGATCCTACTAACTTCTGAGTTCTAAAATGACTGAGTTTATAGTTTCATGAATCAAATTTGGAAAGTTTTAAAGTAGGTATTTTATGAAAATAACTGTATATTAATATATTTATATCTAGTTAATTCAAAATTTTTAGATTATTTTTATGCCTAGTAATTTTTTAGTTATGATGTACCTAAATTTTGAAATTTTCATTTTAATCACTCATAAAAATTGCAACATGGGTCTCTAAAATTTTCAAATATTTACATAAAAAATCAATAATTTTAATTTTAATTTTAGCAAAATCTAAATAAAAAAATTAAATTAATCCAATTATTCCAGCTTATGCGCTAACAACCCGATTAGATCCGAACCCAAATAACCCGATTTGAAATTACGCGAGATTGAAATTAACCCGATATGAATTATACATGAACCTAAAATCAACCCGAACTGAATCCAACTTAAACCCAAATTGATGATAACCAGACTAAACCCAAATTAGAATGACCTGACCCAAACCTGACCCAACCCACCCAATTGACATCTCTAGAAAATACATGCTTGATTTTGGCCCTTATTTGAGCATTTGGCCCTGAAGCATATCATATATATAGCCATTGGAGGTCGGTTGATTAGCCGACCTCGGCTATTTTTTTTGGGGTAAACTGTAGTTACCCACTTGTAATCACATATGCACTCAAATAATACTAACGTATGTAATTATTATCCAATTTAGAATAACTGAATTTTATTTAAAATATGAAACTATAATGGTTAAAGTACCATGTAACACTTAATGTTGATTGCGCTGTTCTCCCAACATTCAATACTATTTATACTTTCGCCACTAGATTTAGAAAGTTATATGGTTTTTTCTACTTAATTTTATGTATCTATCTATTTCAAAAAAAAATTATATACATCTATCACTTGTTGACGTTAATTTTTAAGTTCCTCATTTAAATTATCTTACTATTATCTTTTAGATTTCATTCTAGTGAATTTAAATTATCTAATAATAATTTAGTAATTAACAATCAGTATAGATTATCAAATTTTCTTCAGTTAGATACTAAAAACAGTCCCAAAATTTTTAGTCAGTTAACCATAAGTTTTAATATATTGGGGTGAAAAGGTAAATGTACCCAAATTTTTTGAGGCAAAAGTATATTTAACCTAAATACTTAATGATATCTTATTCCCGTTCCCAGTCCGAAGAGCCCTCCTATTAGTATTAGGATCCGCAAAGCGAAGAGGAGGCAAAAGATGAGACACCAATGGCGTTGGCTTCCGTTACGAAGCTGCCGAAACCTTTCGTCGGCGTCCTCTCCCGTCAAAGCAAGACTCATACCACAAAACCCCATCGCTGCCTTCTGTTTTTCCTCTGATACGCCGGCCCCGGGGATGACAGAGCGAAAACAGGTGCAGATGGTGAGAGATATTTTCGTAGATCGTAGCGTTCGTGATTATGGAGGAGCACTGGAAAAAAAAAGATATTTTCGTTACCTCTGACCTTGTTTTCTCTGGGTTAAGTGAAACTCCACCGCCGGAATTCCTGCAGTGGGTTTTGAAGAATCACCGCGATAAACTCAGCTCCGACTCCTGCAACTTGTTGATCGAACAATTGTGGTACAGTCGGCCTGGCGATTCTAAATCTCTAGAATTGTTGGAGTTGCTCCGTTTCATGGCAGACAGGGGCCACCATGTGCAGGAGCAGCAGGACGATAGCATTGCCTCTCGATTATGGTTTGGTCGGAATCGTCTTAGAACGGATCACGGTTACTTGTGATAGAGTGTGTGAAATTGTCAGGAGCGGTTCGGGTGGGGAAGATATGGAAAGCCTGATTCGCGGGTGTCGCGGTGCCAATCTCTTTCAAGCAAGTTTTGTGAGGCTGGTGCTGAAAAATCTAAGGCAGGGACCGAAGAAAGCTTTTGAATTTTTCAGGTGGGTCGACAAGAGCAGCTTGGCCAAGCAGGATAGAGACACTTACAATTGGGACCGTTCTAAAATACCCTGTGGGTATCGATACCCCGGGAGGTGGGGTGTCATGATTTCACCATTATTTGGATAGAATAAGTAAAGAGAGAGAAGAGCCCCTTGTTTGGCTAAAGGAGGGGAGGAAATGAATTTAATTATTGTTATAATTTTACTTTTAGTTTAACTAGTAAACATATATTATTTTTTTCCCTCAATAATGTGATAAATTGTTTGTAGTAACAAATTTTTTATATATAGATATAATCGAGTTAGTTGATTTGAGGAACATATTTATCCAAAGAAAATAAATGTCAAATATTATTGTTAAGCAAAATTGTTAAACTAAAAAAAGAAGTGGAAATTGATGAAGTACGAGAAATTTTCATAATTATAAATTGATGAAGTATGAGAAATTTTCATAATTATTCTCCTAAATACAATATAACTAGGAACTTATTAAGCAAAATATAACCAATAAAACTTATTCCATTTAACTAAGAAATAAACCAGTTAAGAACATCATGGATCAAAATATCCGAACACTAATCATATGACAATGTCCTTCCGCCTTTATTGAGGACATCTTAGCAATGCTCGTATTTCTTGAGATGTGAAATCAAATAAATATATGCATCAGTTAACACATGCGGCTCAAGCAATATTTCTTCCAAAACAGTCCATAGTTGTTATTCAGGAGTTGGAAGTAGTTGCATCACATTCTCAAGTACTAAATTTATCCCCGTTTTATGACTTGAGCAATATTGTCAATTGCTTCTTTAATTAATACCCCATCATTGTCATCATTCATTGCTCCCTTAGCCTTCTTATTTTTACGAGTTTGTGCCTGAAAAAAATGCTGTTCTGCATCATCAGACAGACCATAGGTTTCCAAATTCACTTTATTTTCTGAAATAAGATGATTAATTGCATTAATAATTTCTGTCTGCTCAAAAGCTTGACGACGTCTAACTTCTTTCGCAGTTCCACTTCCATCGAGTGTAGCTCTATCATTTTCATATAATATCAGCATCGATCTTATCATAATATGGAACAAGTTTCGTCATCCATTCATAAGCTGCTGGCCTTTCCTGAGAAAAACAAAACACAAACATATCAACACTTTTCATATAAATAAATAATAAATTAAATATGATTTTTTTTGTATTTGTTACTACATGGTACTAACCTTGATCATACTCTCCCAAACTGCAGGTTCTGCACTCCAAAGCTTGGTGGTAGGGTTCCATGTAAATTCACTCATATCATTCCTCCAAAAATCATAGCACTTTGCAAAATTATTTTTCAAGGTTTAAGTAATTTATGCTGCTTTTTTATTTCCAACAGCTTTAACCGTTGGAAAATATATGGTTTGATGGAAAATTAAAGTAAATTTTTCAAGCCGTTGGAATTAGATTTAAGGAATTTATGCTGCTTTTTTTATTTCCAACGACTTTAGCCGTTGGAAAATATATGTTTTGATGGCAAATTAAAGTAATTTTTTCCAACGGCTTGAGCCGTTGTAATTAGATTTAAGGAATTTAAGGTTTTTAGTATTATCATCAGCTTTAGCCGTTGGAAAATATATGTTCATATGGGAAATTAAAGTAAATTTTCCCAATGGCTTAAGCCGTTGGAAGTAGTTTTCGGTAATTTATGCTATTTTTTATTTCCAACGGCTTTAACCGTTGGAAAATACTTGGATATAATATTTGTATTTTCAAGGTTTGTATTTTCAAGGTAATTAAGACATTTTCAGATTACCAACGGCTTTGACCGTTGGAATATCATTTTTCTAAACGCACCATTTTGAAAATTTTTTCAATAGTAATTTAAAACCCCCCGAGCCCAGATCGTCTTCTTCATCATGCAGAGACGAAAATTATCTCTGTCTTCTCTCTTCACGTTTCTTCATCCCACACGCACACACTTCACATTCCTATCGTCAATTAAGGGCATATTCAGCTTCCTCGAGATCGTTTGTAGGTGGATCTGGTGTCATTATTGTAGATCTGTAGGTTAGTTTGGTTTTTTTTCATTTTAGTTTCATTTTTTTTTTCAGATTTTCGTGCTTTGATGTTTAATATTGATAATGGGTTGAAGATTTTGCTTGTTGTGGCAGATTGCAAGCCATTCCCACGCATTTGAAAGAAGTAAAATTTTGGATTCAAGGTAAGTTGGTTTAATATGTATTTTTTAAATTTTTTTCTCAAAAAATACTTAAAATCCGGATTATGTAATGTTAATTTGGTTTGAAATATGTGAAATGTATGTGATTTGTAGTTGTTGATGGTTGGATGTGAAGTATTGAGGTTACCCATTACAATTTCGAATTTATGTCCATTTTCTTACTTTTTTTTCTTATTTTCGGGATTAATTTAAAAATAGGAAATTATTAGTTTTAAGTAAATTGTTTAGGTAGTATATTTATGTGTGAAATTAGTTAGTATATTTAAAAATAGTAAATAATTAGTTTTAAGTAAATTGTTTAGGTAGTATATTTATGTGTGAAATTAGTTAGTATATTTAAAAATAGGAAATAATTAGTTTTAATTAAATTATTTAGGTAGTATAATTATGTCTGAAATTAGTTAGTATATTTATCCCATATGAAATCATTAGTTTTAAGTAAATTGTTTTCGGTAGTTATATTTCATGTGTGAAATTAGTTTCGTCTCTTTAAACCCTCGGCCCCTCTTTCGTTTTCCGTAAATTGTTTCGGTAGTATATTTATGTGTTTCCCTTCGTTCGTCTATTTAAAAATAGGAAATAATTTCGTTTTAAGTCCCATTGTTTAGGTAGCATATTTATGTGTGAAATTAGTTAGTATCTTTAAAAATAGGAAATAATTAGTTTTAAGTCAGTTGTGTCGGTAGTATCTTTCTGTGTGAAATTAGTTAGTATATTTATAAATAGAAAATAATTCGTTTTAAGTCCCTTGTGTAGGTAGTATCTTTATGTGTGAAATTAGTTAGTATATTTAAAAATAGGAAATCTTTAGTTTTAAGTAAATTGTTTAGGTAGTATATTTATGTGTGAAATTAGTTAGTATATTTAAAAATAGGAAATAATTAGTTTTAAGTCAATTGTGTAGGTAGTATATTTATGTGTGTGAAATTAGTTAGTATATTTAAAAATAGGAAATCTTTAGTTTTAAGTAAATTGTTTAGGTAGTATATTTATGTGTGAAATTAGTTAGTATATTTAAAAATAGGCAAATAATTAGTTTTAAGTCAATTGTTTAGGTAGTATATTTATGTGTCCCCTTAGTTAGTATATTTACCCCTCGGAAATCTTTAGTTTTAAGTCAATTGTTTAGGTCGTATATTTATGTGTGAAATTAGTTAGTATATTTAAAAATAGGAAATCCTTAGTTTTAAGTCCCTTGTTTAGGTAGCATATTTCTTGTGAAATTAGTTAGTCTATTTTGACCCTGCGCCATAGTTAGTTTTAAGTCCCCTTGTTTAGGTAGTCTATTTAGGTGTGAAAGTCGTTAGTATCTTTAAAAATAGGAAATTTTAGTTTGAAGTCAATTGTTTAGGTAGTATATTTTGTTTAACTAACAATGTTTCCTTGGATTTATTGTTCCAATGTTTTTAAGATTTGGAATTAATATAACGGTACAAAATAGTTTATATTTAAATAAGTTTGTTTGATTAAGTTTGACCTGAATATTGAAATAATATCTGTAATAATAATAATAAGTCAAATAATAATCATAATAGTAATATATATAATAATTGAAATAATTATTATTATACTAAGAGTAGTAGTAAATATAGTAATAATAATAATTATCATTATTATAGAATACTAATAATAAATCCATAAGAGTAGTAGGATGTCGTAAAATAATAATAATAATAATATAATAGGTACATAATAATAATAAAACAATAGTAGTAGTAGTAGTAGTAAAAATAATATACTAATAATAATAGAGTAGTATTAATAATATAAAATAATAATAATAATAATAAGAGCCTATAATAGTATATAGAATTAGTAAGAATACTAATACTTAAAATTAATAATTATTATAGTAAGAGTAGTAGAATAAAATTTTTGTAATCATAATAATAATAATAATAATAATAGTCGTCTTGTAATAGTAGTAGTAGTAGTAGTAGATAATAATACTAATAATACTAATAATAATAATAATAATAATAATAATAAAAACAATAGTTTTGCAACTAGTAGTTGTAGTTGTAGTAATAATAATAATAATAATAATAGTTGTGGTAGTGGTATTAATAATACTAATAATAATTATATGGATAAAATATTGAAAAGTTCATCCTATTAAGTAGTAACAGTAAACCTTAAATAAAAACCATAAACCCAAATGCGTTGCCAGCCTTTATTGATGAATTGTAATTGAATTCTCGTAAATCCTAAACCTTAAACATAAGTACTGTTAACCTTAGCTAAACAATAAATAGTAAATACGCATTGTTAGTTTTAACTGACATTGTTTAGATTAAGTGAATGCATGCAATTAATAATAATATGTTGGCTATTGATACATGCGATTTGTGGATTTAATTTTTTATATGATTTAATTTATGAAATTAATTTTATGTGTTCATGCTTTCATATATGTCATAAAGGTAAATATATAATTTCCATTGGTAGGACTCCATGGAACAAGAACGTAGTTGGATGTATAATAGTCGTTATTTACCTGAGCGAGTTGGGTACAAAGAGGAGTGGGAGACAGGGGTTGAGCAGTTCATAACATTTGCCTGTAGTAACCCAGGTCATATGGATGGAAACAAAATACGTTGCCCGTGTAGGAGATGTAAAAATTTGAGGTTTAAGGATTGTGATGACGTTAGAGTTCATCTATACAAATGGGGTTTCATGCATTATTACACCAACTAGACAGCTCATGGGGAGCCATTTAATGAGCCTCCGCATCAGCCATTTAATAATTGTGATTGGTATGAGCATGCTGAGTACAGTTCAAATGTAAACCCATATGCTCGAATGATATTTGATGCAGTGGGACCAAGTTCCCATCAGAATTTCACTGAAGTGGATGAGCAATCTAATGAAGGTTTTAGACGGTTTTCTGATTTACTGTACTCCACTAGTACACCTCTTTGGGATGGATGTGATAAGCATTCTGAGCTGTCTGCTGCAGTTCGTTTATTAAACCTTAAAGCAGAATATCATAAACCAAGAGGGGTGTTATGATGGTATCGCGGCCTTGATGAAAGAGACACAGCCAAGTGACAGCAAGATGCCATCCAATTGGTATGAGACGAAGAAATTAGTTTCACAACTAGGTCTTGCCCATCTTAAAATTGATGCTTGTGTTAACGACTGCATGTTGTTTTGGAATAATGATGAAGATGCTTCACAATGCAAGTTTTGTGGTGAATCTCGGTTTAAGCCGAGAAAAGCTGGGCGGGGTAAGGATAGAGCAAGAAAGACTATGCACTATTTACCACTCACTCCTCGCCTTCAGCGACTATATGTTTCACTTTCAACTGCAGAGCACATGAGGTGGCACAGTGAGCATCGATCTGACCCAAATGTTTTAAAACATCATTCAGATGGGGAAGCATGGAAACATTTTGATTCCACGTACCCGTGGTTTGCAGCGGATGCTCGAAATGTTCGCCTTGGAGTTTGTTCTAATGGCTTTGTGCCTTTTGGAAACTCTGGTAAACAGTACTCATGTTGGCCTGTCATTGTTACTCCGTATAATTAGCCTCCGTGGATGTGTATGAAGAAACCATATATGTTTTTGATTGCATTGATACCTGGCCCTTAAAGTCCACGTCAGAATATTGATGTGTATTTACAACATCTTATTCATGAATTGAAGCAGTTATGGGATGATGGGGTTGAAATATGGGATGTTTCACTTAAACAAAATTTTCAGCTCCAAGCTTCGGTTTTGTGGACCATAAATGACTTATTGGCTTATGGGATGTTGTCAGGATGGATGACTCATGGGAGGTTATCTTGACCTATTTGCATGGATGCTAGTAAAGCCTTCCAACTTGAGCACGGGAGGAAGACTTCATTCTTTGATTGTCATCGGCAATTTCTTGAGTTGGATCACCCATATAGAAGAAACAGAGTCGCCTTTAAGAAAGGAAAAGTTGAGAAATCGTTGCCTCCTGAGCGTCTACCGCCTGAAACAATATTTGAACGTATCTCACATTTGCCTTCTGTAGTTCACAATGGACAGGTTGTAACCATACCAGGTTATGGCAGAACTCATAATTGGACAAAATGAAGTATTTTCTAGGAGTTGCCGTATTGGAAGAGTAATTTAATCCGCCATAATTTGGATGTTATGCATATAGAGAAGAATGTGTTTGACAATATATGGAATACAGTGATGGATGTGACCAATAAAACTAAGGACAACGTGAAGGCTCGTAAGGACCTGGAGATTCTGTGCAGTCGATCAGAGCTAAATTTAATTCCTCAAGGCGACGGCCGAGCATTTAAACCCAAAGCCACTTTTGCACTAAACAGACATCAGAGATCTGATGTGCTGAATTGGGTTAAAACACTTAGACTCCCAGACGGCTATGCATCGAACCTTGGGAGGTGTGTTGACAGTAATGTAAGTCATATGTCTGGTATGAAAAGCCATGATTGTCATGTAATGATGCAGAGGCTCCTTCCAATTGCACTTGAAGCAATTCCTGAAAATATTTGAAAACCGTTGACCGAGTTAAGCCAATTCTTCCGAGATTTATGCTCTCCAGAGTTAGATGTGAATCACATGGTCGATTTGGAAGCCAATATTCCTGTCATACTTTGTAAGTTGGAAAGAATTTTTCCACCAGCTTTTTTCGATTCGATGGAACATTTACCGGTTCACCTACCTTACGAAGCAAGGGTTGGAGGCCCCGTTCAATATAGGTGGATGTACAAATTTGAGCGTTGTATGCATGACCTCAAAATGAAAGTATCAAATAAGGCTCATGTTGAGGGTTCAATTTGTGAAGCATATCTAATTGAGGAGACCTCTACATTTTGCTCTCACTACTTTGAATCCCATATTCCATATATGGCAACTAGAGTACCTCGTAATGATGATGGCGGACCTGGACCATATGATGAATCGGTGTGGTCTATCTTTAGATACCCGGGTCGTCCATATGGTGTATCAAGATATCGATATCTTGATGACAATGAATTGAGGGTCGCTACTGCATATGTCTTACTGAATTGTAAGGAGGTGAAGCCGTACCTCGAGTAAGTGCAATAACACCTATTTTCTTTATAAACTCTACTATAATAATAATACTTTTCTTCTTTTATACTAAACTCATCAAGTTTATGCTCCATCGACCTCTATCTATATCTTGTAGTTTGTTTGTCGACCTCTATCTATATCTTGTAGTTTGTTTGTTGATGAAGTGCGTATGCATGAACCCAATATACATATGTCAGACCTGGATGTCTACATTGAGAATAACTTTGACACATGGCTTAGAAACTATGTAAGTTACCTACACTTCAATTTTACCCATATTTTGCTTTTGAAGGGAAAGACATATTCATATTATTGATATATGTAACTAGGTGAATGATGTGCGTAACACTATCACGGACCGCTTCCTGTGGGATGTTGCATGCGGGCCATCCCGTCGTGTTGAGAGTTGGCCTGTTTACTTCATAAATGGGTACAAGTTCCACATTAGCGACTGGGGTCGCGACAAAGCAACATTTAACAGTGGAGTATGTATAAGGACTTCAGGATCAAGTGAGGTTGAATGTGATTTTTATGGGGTGTTAGAAGAAATCATTCAACTCGAATATCCTGGCTGGCCACACAAAAATGTTGTATTGTTTAGGTGTGCTTGGTTTGACCCTACTCCAGATCGTGGCACTCGGGTTCATAAACAATATGGTATAGTTGAGGTTCGTGATGGGCGCCGATATGGGAAATTTGACCCGTTCATTCTTGCATCCCAAGCTAATCAAGTTTACTACACCCCGTACCTCACAAAGCCACGTGAAAATATGAGTTGGTTAGCGGTTTTGAAAATAAAACCTAGACGCATCGTTCATAATAATGTAAATGATGTCGAAGATGCACTTCAGGAAGAATTATTGGCCAGTGTGAACAGGTCTCCCATAATTATGGATGACCCAGTCGACAATTTAACTGAAACAGGAGTATGGGAAGCTGTAGAGGATGACATGGTAATCAGGGAAGAAACTTTGCAACATGACAATGAATCTGACAATGATGAGTCCTTTGAAGGAAATGATGAAGAAGATGAATTTGAATATGGGGATACTGATAGTGGCGAATTAGAGATAGAAACTGAGGACGATGTAGTCCATTGACAATAATGTAAACGTGCATTTACTTATAAAATGTAATGTGAACATAGAATAACTTTTAATATGTAAATACTCAGTCGAACTTCAAAGTGGTGGGTGCAATATCACATAGTCTTTCTAGTTTTTTCAATGGTGTATGTTAGTTTTGTAAATTGTTGTATAGGTTTTTAAAATAATGCAAATGCCACCTAAAGGTGATGCAATGTATAGACGTCAGCCAGAGAAAGGCCTATTTCAGCAGATGAAACAAGTATTAGCAGAACCAATTGCTAGACATGAAAGGGCAGGCCAATCGCATTCCCGTCATTCAGATTCACAGCCCTCGACAGAACAAACAACTATTCCACATCCTCACCCTCGCACAAGTAATATTCGCATTGCTCCAGTCGGCCGTAGTGCTAGTCGATCTACTCCGGTCCCTGTAGTTTTACCCGATGGTGGGAATTCCAATGGTCAGTCAGCGGTATCCCAAGCCCCGATTCAGGCGCGCTTACGGATAACACCACACTGAAACACGTAAGTAATGCACCTTTTTGAACCCTAATAGTTTATTTAACATCAAGTATGTGAAGGCCCAGTAAAAAGACAGTAATTTATTGTGTCGAAACATGCACTTCATGTAGCTTCATTCCATCAAGAGCAACACGGTTGGTGACTAGATGCTTTACCACACACTTCAAGGGACATCATGACTAGACGAGCGCAAGCCCAGCAGATATTCAAGCGTGGTGGCGCGTATTTAAGGTTTGCACTTTCTTATGACTATTTCAACTTTACCAACCATGTTGCGAACTATGCGACACTATATATTTTTTTTAACGTGCAGGGATTATGTGAGTGGGATCCAGCTCACCATAATGAGGTCTATCGCGTTTGGCATATGATGGTGGCTAATCATTACCGATGCACACTGGGTGACATCCGCCGAGAGAAAAATCTGAAAAAATGGCGAGCAAAGGCATCTTTTATGACCGATGCACAGTATGCAGAAATGGAGGAATGGTGGGCTACAATGGAGTTTAACGAGCGATCGGCAAGGGGTAAGACAATGCGAGCTTCATCATCGCAGTCATCTAACTCCACAGGTGCATGCAGTGCTACTTATGCAGGAGGTTCGGTTTCAATTACTGAACACCGAGAACGAATGGTAAAATTATCAACCTCTTTTACACAAAATTCAACTTACTTACGTTGTAATAAAATTAATGTTACTACGTTTCCAATGTAGCGTGAAAAAGATCTGGAGAAGAGGGACCCTGGCTTGTTCAAGGTGATGCAGCAAACTCATAAGAAAAAGAGCGGGGAATACGTTAACAGGCAGAGTGAAGAAGTTGCGGTAATTATCATGCTATAGAATTACAGCCAATATTTCTGATCTTGTTACTAATAAATTATCTTTACTCTTTATGAAGGCAATAATAACTGCTGAGATTGAGGAAGCAACGCAGCAAATGGATGACGAAGGTGGCGCACATGACATAGATGAGGTTGCGATCATGAGTGCAGCTGCTGGGGGCAGGAAGAAAGGGCGTGTATTTGGCCTTGGATCAGAACAACATGTTGTGCCTGGACGACGACGACCAGGGCTTACTCATGCAGCACATGTTGATGTCACGCAGACTCCGGAGTTCACTGAACAAGTACAGCGAGTCGTAGCGGAGCAAACTGCACAACAAGCATCACATTATGAGCGGAAGCTAGAGCGTCTGAAGAGGAGACAACGAGCTGAGCTCGAGTACATATGTAAGTCAATTGGCATTCCCCCGCCCGCGCCTCCTGCAGATGATGATGATGCCTCGGGATCGGATTAAGAATAGATCAGGTATATCATGCTACTATGTGTGTTTATTAACAAACAAACACTTATTTGGAGAATGAAACTATGTAATTTCTATTATGAATGTTTTTATGTGGATTTATAAGTACATTAATATCATGACTTAGTAATTTCAATTGTGTATGTTTTTATGTCGTTTTATATATATTTTTATGTAATATCAGTTAAAAATTTGACTACATACGATATAATTAACTGGAATATAACAGGTTAACGTTTAAACTAAACATTCAATTGGAATGAACAGCACAGGGATGAATAATATAAATAAAAAAAAAAAAACTTCCAACGGCCAAATCCATTGGAAACTTTTAATATTGCCAAATTTCCAACTGCCTAAGCAGTTGGAAAAAGAAAAATTTTCCAACTACTCAAGCCAACTGCCTCCAGCTTAGTTGGAAATTTTCCAACTGCCCAAAGTTGAGCAGTTGGAAAAATTCCAACTTGCCCAAGCAGTTGGGCAGTTGGAAAATTTTCCAACTACCCTAGGAAGTTGGAAACCGTTGGAATACTAAAAAAATGAAATTATAACTACAGCCGTTGAAAATTTCCAACTGCTTATTTTCCAACGGCTGACAGTTGAAAATTCCAACTGCTAAGATCTGGGCCGTTGGAAGTTTTACTTCCAACAAAAGGATTTCCAACTGCCAAAGTTCCAACGACCAGCCTAAAATTTCCAACTGCTGGCCGTTGGAAGTGGCAATTGGAAAAAGGCAATTTCTTAGTAGTGTTTTCGAGCAGATGGTTCTGAAGGAAGGGTTCTTTGCTGCCCGTACAGCATTCCACTCTCTAGTCTGTACTCACTTCGAATTAAATAGAAGAAGATGAAGCCTGGATCATAGAAGTGGAGCTCCTGCGTAGGTACAGCAACTCGGAGAACCAATTAAAGCAGCCATTCATAGCTACATACAAAGTAGTAATACAGAAGCTGCTGTCCAGAGGCCGACCGAAAGAAGCCTTGGAGTTTTTGGAGATTGCAAAAGGCTTACAACATATTGGAGCAGGGCCATTTTGTAGGAGTTCGTAGAACATGCATCAGAACATGGCAGTGGAGATGAAGCTCTTGTGTTTCGCCAGACGTTGGCTTGTGAAAGTTAATCCTCTAGCATCGTTGGCTTATCATTTCTTGGATCAGTTTATCTACCACGGAAGGTATGCAGAAGTAGCGGATTTCTTGTCGAAATAGCCTGCTGATTGGCATCACCATCCAAATCTTTCATATTGGAACTGGCTTACCTCAGATGATATATGTCACTCCTGAATCTGTACATCTTAGCTGCTTCATGTTCTATTTGCTAATTAGCTACCAGTATAGAGTCGTAGCAGACAAAATTGAGTGTCATACAAGTTAGTAACGCACCATTACTTTTTGGTTGTTGATTTGATCCAGTACAACAATAGTAGGAACAACAGTGAGCCAAGTGAAATTTAGAACTTGTGGGTACCCAATATACAGGTTACCAGTATTTGGTCAAAATTTAACTTGTTTTGATGGGCTCAAATTTTGATTTTGCCTCACAGGTAAACTCGTCATGGCCAACAACCCACAGCCCAACACAATTATTCTTTGTTTGCTGATGACTTAACTGTGACTTGTCAAAAAAATATACTAACATTAAACAAATAAATAACTCAATGGATCAAACTATGAATTAACAGACAATATAAACCTAAACCCTAAAATTTTCCTACGCTCACTGTTGCCTCCTGTCTCATCTTCTTCATCCGCCTCGCTCAAATCTATCTTTGCCTTCCTTGGTGCCTTATTTCTAATCACCAGCTTAATTCTCTCTCAGCCAATCCACCAATATCATCCATTTCGACCATCTCACCACCTTTAGAACCACCAAAACGTTGCCTCTCAAGTCTTCCCCACCTGCTAGCTGGCAAGGCCAATTGAAAGAGAGATGAAAAGAGGAAGTTCGTGGGCATCCTCGGCTGCTATTTTCCACTCCTTGGTGCTTCTTCATCATGTCACCATTGCCACTTAAGGGCCGAACAACATGTCCGCCAAAGCCATAGTGTCAATTTCATGGGTAATTTGTGAGGAACTCATGACGCACAGGTGGTGGGCACGGGCGTGATTTTCTGCCCATCATCCCTGTCAGGTGGGTGGTGGATATGGAGGCTCTATGTCTAATAATCCTCCTCGTTGGCATCTCAAAACAATAGTGAGTTAGATGACTAGAAAAATAAAACTTTAATATTCAAAAGCACCACTTTAGTACATGCAAAGCCTTAATTTGAAGGTTAAAATTTGTGATTTCTTACTAACATGACTAAGGTTTAATTTCTCATCTCCTTGACCCCTTTTTATGATAGAAAGAAACCAATTGGCTTAAAGTTTGAGTCCTTCAAGTTCAGTTTGCTCGTAGCCGAACAGGTTTAATCAGGCAACTCATGATACAAGTTCAAACTTCAAAAGCAATTGAAGGGTCACATAATATGAAAAGGAAAAGGCCCTGCATAGGGCTTAGCTTGCTCGTCATCTACACAGGACGTAAAGTATGCCAGAACCAAGCAAAAAAGCTGTCGGCTAAGGCATGTGTGAGAGAATTAGATAGTGAGTTTAAAAAGTACAGTTAGCTAGCAGATTATATAATATTACATTTGTGACCCTATTTTAATTACTTTTAAAATTTGTGTTTGATTCAATAATTTTTTTAATCTTTATATATAGAACCAATCGAAATTGCAGTGAAGACATATAGTGCTGAAACAATACAAACACCAATAAATTTGATGAGCTAGATCTTTATTCAGACAACGTTGGAAATAATCAAATTAGCTTAAAATTAGAGGCATGTCTATGCCCCGAAACACAACAGGTAGAGACTCCATTACCAAGCAAATTACAAACATTATTAAGAAAAAAACATACAAGTACTTTTATGATGGATCGATCAAATGATCAAGTGACTAGCAAGAATAATAGGCTATATACATATAGCCAGCTGCTGCAAGTGCAACTATTTATATATATATATATATATATAAGTCTAATCAGCTGGTCTTGTTCCCGCTAGCGGCATCCCTGACGGCTTGAGCAGCGCCCTGTGCCTGGGCCATCACCTTCTGCCCTGCCTGTTGCACCGATTCGGCAGCCGACTGGGCGGTGTCGGTGGCCCTGTCCATAAGGCTGCTGGCTTTCTCCTGATCAACCAAATTAAGCACACACTTGTCAATAACATATCCTCTTGCGATCCACAATTAATTAAGTCATCTGGATTAACTTAGTATTAGGTAGCTAGGTACCTGAGCTTGACCCTTGGTCTCACCAGCTTGGAAGCTTTCCCTGGCGGATGGTTGAGAAGACATTTTCTGGGTATGTATGATACGGCTTGGTTTTCCTACCGACTTGAGAAGAGAGAATTCTTCGATCGATTGCGCTTTTTGATGATTGTTTTACAGTAGTTTCTTTGGATTTTATAGCTTCAAAGCGTAATCCCACGCTTGACAGGTGTGACAATACTTCAATAATTTGCGGTCGTGAGGATTGGGTGGCTCGGCCCTTGAATAGGAACCGCTGATAATTTAAGGGTCTTCAGTTTTACTGCTTCTACTTTAATACATGTCAAAAAGACAAGGTTAAAGAGGATGTGCCTTTCTTTTTCTTTTTCTTTTTCTTTTGGATATATATACTCTTTCTTTTTATTAGGCGAGGATATATAAATTAATAATGTAACCATTTTTTATATTTTTAAATTACCTTATAATCTATTATATATATATATATATATATAAAGCAGGATACACTTAAGAAGTAAAAAGACTTTTTACTTAATAGATGCTTTATGAAAATGACATGTGGTATATTTTTTATTTTAGGTAAAAGTCTAGAAAATTTTTACACTTAAATTCCAAAACTGCCCTCAATTGCATTAACTTAATTTTAACCACTCTAAGTTTGGAAGGTTTGACCTATTTCAATCCAAACATATTTGGAAAGTGTGGGACGTATTTTAAAGTTTTAATAGAATTTCCTTCTTATTTTTGAGTAATTGACTTCAATTTATTTTTCCAACAGGTAAGTGTTTGACCTACCCACCAAAAATCTATAGTCGTTCTTCTCCCTCATTCTTGCTTTAGCCTCTATCTCTCTTCTCCATCTTCCATAGCTATGGGAAACCACCGCGAAGCCGACTACACCTTTCGCCCACCACCTTGGACGAGATCTTGGTACGCATTCCCCACTCACTTACACTTCTATTCTCTCCAACTGTCATAATTTGTTGCTTGACTCTGAGTCCTTCACCTCTTATTCTTATATCTTTATTCACGGTTGTTTGTGTTTAGAGTAGGCGTTGATGGTATCGCTCGGGAATAATGAACTCCCTGACAATGGTATGAGACTTTAGACACAAAATATAGTGAGTTTCTATCTTTACTTATGCCGTTGGTGTATTTTTTCTATGTATTTGTGAAATTTACCTTGAGAACTTAAGGAGTTCTTTCGCCTCCCATTTTGTTTCCAATATGTTTGTGTGCAAGCTTGAAGCTTTGAAAATGGTGAAGGAGCTTCCTCACCATTTTTTTTTTGCTTGCAGGACTAAGGGCCTATTCTTTAAAAAGCTTGCAACTAAAATTGAGGCAAGTGTCCACTTAAATCTACGTTTCTCAAATGAAGGGCTCAGCTCCATCAGCAGAACATCAAATACTCTATATGAAAGTGCCAAATCTGTATCGAACATTTTTGGGCTACGGTTCTCCATATGGCCAAATTTACAATAAATTCTTTAGGTGGGGAAATGTAAGGATAATTCAAAGAGAGAGAAGCACTAAGAACGGTGGCTTGGGTGCTCAAGGTAAGGTGCAGTGGTGCAATCCGCTTCAGAGAAGGCCGTCGAGAAGCAAAGATAGTATAGATTGGGAAGAACATGATAGTGGAGATGGATGATATTTATTGATTCACGTTTTTGCAATGCTAAAAACTAATTATTAAATTGTTAGTATATCACGTTTTTGCAAAAATTGATAGAATGTTATCATCAGGTTTGCAATGTCAAGTTGTACATATTTCAGGAGACATGAATTCTGAAGTGGATTGGTTGGCTAAACAAGGTATGACTCGCAGTTCTTATTTGGTGCTTAGGTCATAATTAGATCTGTTGAGTGAGTTATGTTCGTGCTCTTTGTTTTCGAGCTATTCGAATGCACTAAATGCGGTTGTGTTTTTCCTATCTTAGTTTGTTGGTTTGTGTGCTGTTGTACGAGAGCTGTTGTATTGATCATTTTTTCTTTACATTATAAATAAAAGTCTAACCTTCTAGAAAAAAAAAAGTGTATAGCTTGTGTGTGTGAAGTTTTAATATTTTGTTTTCTTGATTATTGAGAAATAGCATAACATAGTTAACAAATTTTGTTCTCCATTGTCCTATGAAGGATTCAGATTTTTGTTACATTTTCCAAAAAAAAAAAATGCTTGAGTTTTCACTAAATAATGCGTAATCCCCAAATATGCCTAGTGGTTTTAACTGAGCATATTTGTTTGGATGCCACAAGCGAGAAAACTAGAGTTCAAATTTATCTCAGGGTGGGTGAAGAATGTGGTCACCTTGCTATTAAGGATTAGACGCATCAAATTGATTGCAAGTCATGTAAGATGATGATGTTTATACTTCATCTATAGGTAAATGACTCAATATAGAGTACTTGCAAAGTAGAAGTATTAAGTTTTTCTCAGGCTTAGGACACTAAGGTGAAAGTCAATGATTTAAATTCTATTTTCATCATACTTCCCATAAAATGTCGATTATGTTGGTTTACTGGCTTTTGGGATCCTAAAAAAATAGACATTTTTTCATTACCTTATACAAAAAAAAAATGTATATATATTAAGCTGTAATTTACATCCAAGTTGTGGAGCACATATATCATACGAGTGGCTCACATCATTTTTACGAGAACTTATTGTTCGTTTTATAAGGTGATATTATCTGTGAGTTATCAAGTGTAATTTGAAGGTGAAATTGTGTTAATTTCATGTTTTGAGGGAACATTGAATTAAGTTCATTTTTCTAATATTAAAGCATGAAACATTTACGAGCACTTAATAACTTCACTGTGCGAATCCTAAGGCTGCGGATTTGGCACTTATGTCACATTTTGGAAAATTTCTAGTATCACTTTGTTCTTTATGTATGCTCATTCTCTCACGTTTCTTTTGTTTCCTTTTTCTTTTTTTTCTTTTTATACCGGAAAGCAATTGCAAAGAAGTGTATATGTATGTCTTTGTGATAATAAAAAGTTAATTTACCTATTTCCTAATTAAAACTTTAAAGGCATCAAGCGATATGTGGCCCACTTTTGGGGCTTCCCTTTCCAATACAAGTGGAGGAGATCAAACATTAACCTTCGATCAGGTTGCTTCTTCCCCGTCAACTGAGTTAAGTGGGCAAAAACTATTATGCCCTGTTTCAAAATGGGAGTGGCAAGTGTTATTTAGGCATATAATATTTGTTTTTCTTTTAATCTCAAAATTTGGAATTTTAGATTAAAATATACATCCAATTGAACTTTTATGCAATATTTTATGATGTAATCGCATGTTTGTCGGCCATTTTTTTTTTCTTTCGAAAGCAGTATGCTAAAAATAAGTGACTTAAAACGCTCAACTATAATTCTGTCACCAAAATTTCCTTAATTATAAAACTTGCCAAAATGAATTCTAGATCATGAATTTCCAAGTTAAAATCATAAAAGGTATTAAACTCACAATAAACAAAAAATCAAATTACAAGTAGATTGAAATCCAACTTTAATAACCAATCCCCTAAAATCTGGAATCCATCCCAATTAAAGGGAAATGTTATACGACCCTCTCTCTCTCTCTCTCTCTCTCTCTCTCTATATATATATATATATATATATTGGAACGTTTTTCAAGGTTGGGGAATTACTAGGAACAACTTTGAAGTTAGGGATGAAAGTGGAATGATTGTAAAAGATTAGGGGCCATGGGTGCCATTTACTCCTATTTCCAACCCTTTTTTTGGTACATCAATTTCCAACCCATTTATCTGCATGTGAAGCGAGAGTTTTGGGGAGCTAAATTTGCTACACGAATTAATATTTTTTTCATTGTTGATTTGATGACAATAGTTTTCTTAATAATATTTGTATAATAATTAAATATATACTATTTTTTGTACTAAACACACCTTTAAATTCCGTAGCGATGCCGGGTATGTAAACTAGTTATTTATTATTACTATTGTTGTTATTGTTATTATTAGGGTAAATGACACTTATCATCATTGAACTAATACCCATGTTACGGATTCATTCTAAAACTACAAAATGCTATACTGTTCATCTTTTAATTATGAAAATGTTACACTATTCATCCCGCCATTAACTGCATTCGTTAAAATAGACATAAAAAACATGAAAAACCGATTTCAACCCCTTGAAAAATGTTCTATTTACCTTGGAAACCTTACAACTTTTACATCTTATAATTAAAATACCTTATCCTAGCTGCCCTCTATCCTCCCATTAATTTTTATTTCTTATTTTTTTTATCTAGTATCAATTCCATGTAGCTAATAATTATTTGAATAATAATCATTCCCTGATGCAAAAACTGATCTTCCTCTAGGGTCCCCCCTATGTCTTTTACGTTGATTTGCTATTTTTTGATAGTAATAAATCATTTTCCTGATGTTCTTCTCTACACTGCAACTTCAAACCCTCTTGCCAGCCAGCCACTTCTTCTACTCTGCTACCTATTCTCTATCTCGTTTTGCCCTCACCACGACTTTCCTTCCTAACCAACTTTCTGAATTCCGTCATGCATGTCCGTGGGAGGCGATGAAGAGAAGAGAAGTGGAGGTGGAGGGGCGAAGCAAAGCATGGCAGCTCATGAAAGGCGACGGATGATTATGGTGAAGATATAGGAGCTTGGGAAGCTCATCCCCTATGCCCACAAGATGAACACCGCTCAAATGCTGCAAGCGGCTTCCAAGTATCAAACCACTCATCCGATCACAGAATCAGATGAAAATTAGTGTAGGTTTTGCTTAAAATAAGAAGAAACAAAATGTTGCGTCATGAATCTAAGTCGCCAATCATGAATTAGCCTCGCCCATTATGAATTTGAGTCACCTCACCCATCGCCGGTAGTTGCGAGCCCATGATAGCTGGTGAAGGTAGAAAGAGAGATATGGGCCGTTGAAGGCAAAGAGATAGAGAGGTTGGCTGAAGGCTGAGAGAAAATGGGGGGTGGCTGAAGGCAAAGAGAGATAAGGTGACAGACTGCAAATGAATGATGACGGTCGATGGGTCATTGGGGAATCGTGGGGTGGGTGTCATGGAC
>SMDT01001495.1:0-87204 GCA_005392925.1 Aquilaria sinensis | reverse complement strand
TTTCCAACGGCTCAAGCCATTGGTAAACTTTTGAAGAAAAAAATTACCAACTGCTGGAAGTTGGATTTTTACCAACGGCTAAGACCGTTGGTAATTACCAACGGTTTGCACGTTGGAAAAAAAAACTTACAAATTTTTTTGAAGCCCTCACCAACGCGTGCACGTTGGAAAATATTTACCAACGGCTAGCCTTCAAAAAAAAAAAATTTTACCAACTGCTAGGAAGTTGGAATTTTACCAACAGTCTTGACCGTTGGTAATTACCAACGGCTAGCCCGTTGGAAACAAAACAAAAAACCTGCAAAAAAAAGTTAACACCATCACCAACACGTGCACGTTGGAAAATAAATACCAACGGCTTTACGCATTGGTAACTACCAACGGCATAGGCGTTGGTAAATAAGCCGTTGGAAAAGCCACGAATTTTAGTAGTGTTCCATTTTGCATATCATTCCTTGAATTATGAAGAATGCGTTTTCCATTGTTTCGGTCATGTGCAGGGATGAGATGGGAAATGTCCAATGTGAACGCTTGAATTTGTTTTCTTGAATTAACAAAATGCCACATGTCATTTTATAGTTTATTATGTTAAGTGAAAAGATTTTTAACTCCTTACTTATATCATGCTTTATATATATATATATATATATAATAGATTTGGCATTTCAATTTTTTTTGTCCCTTTACCATTTTTATTTTGTCTATTTATTATATTCCGGGTTAGTTTGTGTATAATGTCTTAAATATTACAATGGCAAGCCTGGGTTAGAAATATCTTTTATCTATCAGCCAAATTCATGTATTTGTTTCGTTAATGGATAAAATCGTGTGTGGTCTTTTGATTGTGAAAATGTTTTTGTACTTTTTGAATTATCTAGGAAAGCTTTTTCTATATTTTTTTTCTTATCCATAAAAATAATTGGTAAATCCATGCTTATAATATAGCTTATGTATGGAGATATTGTAATTTTTTTTCAAAGATCAATACTAGCAAGGAATCATAAACATTTAGTTTTTTCGCTAGTGACTCCAAAATATCAGTAACAACAATAACAATAATAATAAACAACTTCTCTATAGGTCATTTGAACTCATATTTGGATCATAAGTTAGTATTTTACACAACATTCTTCTTCTTTTGTTTTTGTTTACCTATTCACTTGATTAGCAATGTGTAAAAGAAAAATAAGAACAAAATAAGTAGTCTAGGAAAAATATGGTTTACATCATGTGGATTTTGAAACTTTAAGGGCTTGGAAACCAAGAAAAGGTTACGAGCCTTATAGTCATGGATCTAAAGAAGACCTCTAATACTTAACTTAGTATCGTGATGTCACTAGCTTCCGGAACATTTGATCGTGCCTGCATTACTTGTGTGGCATCCCTAGGATGAGGTTCAGGAACCAGATGGCTTTTAGCAACCTTCTCCTATAGCCAAGGTAAGGCTTTCTTTATCTCCTACTGCACTATGGCTATTTACTTGAAGAGGGAGTACAATAGGGCCTAAAATTGATAATTGTTGAGGATGACGGAACATTTGCCCTTCTTTGGGTCCCAATGAAACAATGGGGGATCACCACTGGAAACCCTCCATTCTGCCTCTTAGCCTTAAGAGGCGGCAATTCTAGGGGTTCAGATAAACATCAAAGTTGTTCTCATCACTGGAAAGATCCTAGTGACATTGTGATTTTTTGGTACTCACCATTATCTTTCCCACAAAAAAGAAATTGATAGCAAAATGAGGGTGCTACCAGCCAAATGGGGCAAACTAGCCTTCATGCTAGGTGATGTGAACCGAGAACCTACACTGAAAGATATTATTAAAGCTTCAGGTGGTGTACGCACTACCTGGAGGGACTTTTTGATGCAAGTTAGGCCCTTGTAAAGGGTAAGAGAATGCTATAAAGGCTAGGTTTGTAAAGTGTAGAATGTACCTTAGAGATACCATTAGGGTGCCCTTTTGTAGTGCTTGGAAGAGATCTTGTAAGTTAGGAAGTCTCATGAATGTTAAATTCTCTTTCCATGATAGAGTCTTATTCCTTCTTGGTGTAGGCGTCAGCATGTTCCTTGGGCCGACTTGAATGGTTTGGCCCTCAAAATTGGGCTTCGGGCCCATATAGTTTACAATTATATATATATATATATATATATGTGCTTGAATTAGTGTTGAGATTATATGCCCCAAATTCTAACTTTTACTTGTTTTGATTTCAACCTTAATTTTTTTAAGTAGAATAGTTAAATGAAAGTTGG
Source organism: Aquilaria sinensis (assembly GCA_005392925.1). NCBI lineage: Eukaryota > Viridiplantae > Streptophyta > Magnoliopsida > Malvales > Thymelaeaceae > Aquilaria > Aquilaria sinensis. Next base: position 84,951 of record SMDT01001495.1, on the reverse strand, counting down.
TCCTTTGGATGATGAAAAAAATACTAATTTCATAGTGACAACATGGGCGATGAAATGGAATTAAATGGGTGTGGTCCAAAATCATGGATCATATAAGTTCCCACAAAGTTTCCTGATTTCTTCGTCATGTGTACACTATAGAATACAATAAATAAGTAAATTAAATTTTTGAATTTGTTTAAATGGAACAAATTAGTAGAGTAAACTACAAAGAATAAGGTGCATATATTTAAAGATGTCCCAGCCGCTTCGGCGAGGTCTAAAGACATCCATAGAGGTCTAAAGTTACTACTAAAAAAACTAGTTTTTCCAACGACTAAATTATCAACGCGTTAGGCAGTTGGTAAAATAAATTTAAATTTACCAACGGCCAAATGTGTTGGTAATTTACCAACGGCTCAACGCGTTGGTAAATAAGCTATTTTCCAATGGTCAGATTACCAACGTGCATATGTGTTGGTAATTACCAACGCGCATGTACGTTGGTAATTAGCAGCACTGATGGTAATTACCAACGCGTACGTGCGTTGGTAACTATTAAATATAATAATAATAATAATAATAATAATAATATGAGCAGATATATGAATTTATTTTTATACTAAAATTAAAATTTATGGTTTTAATGTATATAATAAAGCAATTATCATTGCTTGACATTGCATTATCATATAATAGGTGACTAAGTGATTGAAACAGATTAATTAATTAGTTATCATGTTTGGAAATCAATTGGTTCACTTTTTTAATTGAATAATTAATGATAATAATTTTTCTTAGTTTATAATTCCTTAGTTGTAATAAGTCTTTACGTGTTTATATAATTCCTCAAAAAAAATATTTGTATAAAATACTATCAGTTATATGGTACTTTACAAATAACAAAAATATACATGAAACTAAATAAATATTATTAATATCATTATTATTTATATATCTTATATTAAAAATCCAAATAGCCCATAAAAGTTCAAAAATACTCATAACACTAACCTAAACCTAACCTAACCCATATAAATAGTAACGGGTAAAATCCACCGGGGGTCACCTAGCTTATTTTTTTGTCCTAAACGGGTACCTTACCTTCAAATTGTCCTACCGAGGTACCTTACCTCTTGTCGCGTGTCCTATCTAGGTACTTTCCGTTAATTCCATCGTTAAATCTCACGGAAATTGCTGACGTGGCATTAATTAATGCTACAATAAACGTAAAATAATAACTTTGGACCCTAAACTTTTCTAATAACTAATTCTAACCCTTAAACTTCCACCAAAATCATTTTAGCCACCGTCAACCTCTTCCTCTGTCGCCCACCATCCCAGCTACCCTCGACCTCTACGTCGTCGCCCACTATTCCAACGCAAGGTGTCACCGAAAGCCTGTGCGGTCAGAGCAGAGGAAACGGTACGGGTCATCTCAATCGGAGCCGTCAATTTCGAGGAGGTCGCAGTCCCCGGACAATTCGAAATCCCCGAGGAAAAACTTGGTGATGGAGAACGTGACGATTTTGAGGCGTGTGGAGCCGTTGGATCGAAAAGAAAAGAACAACGAGTCGTCGAAGGAGGACGGTGGTCTGATCGTGATGGGTACGGGTCGTTTGGGTCCAGGTCCCGAAATGGTCCCAACGGAGATCCGGATCGTGGATGCGAATACGCCAATGACAAGGAAGGTCGACGTTTATGCCGGGTCGGGTTTCTATGTTTCTCCGGCATTCAGCTCGCTTCTGCTGCCATCATTCTCCAAGGAAAAGCAGGTAGCTGTCGATGACTCGGCGACTCGGGATCTCCGTCGATTGCTCCGGTTGGATCTCTAAGATCACCTCTAAGGCCCAGATCTCAAAGATCCCGTTGTTGACTTGGATCCGAAAAAGAATGTTAATGCCCTGGATTTCACCTTTTTCAGGATCTGCGGAGGACGGGGAGGACGACGTAGAGGTCGATGGTGGCTGCGATGATGGGCGACAAAGGAAGAGATTGACGGTGGCTAAAATGATTTTGGTGGAAGTTTAAGGGTTAGAATTAGTTATTAGAAAAGTTTAGGGTCCAAAGTCATTATTTTACGTTTATTGTAGCATTAATTAATGCCATGTCAGCAATTTCCGTGAGACTTAACGATGGAATCAACAGAAAGTACCAAGATAGGACACACGATAAGAGGTAAGGTACCTCGGTAGGACAATTTGAAGGTAAGGTACCCGTTTAGGACAAAAAAATAAACTAGGTGACCCCCGGTTGATTTTACCCAAATAATAACTTTTCCTCTCTCTCAGCGGCCTCTATCAATTAGAAGATTCTAAAATACATGGGGTGTATCGATGCACCCCCAATCTCCACTGTCTGATTGAAAAATGCTAATTTTCTTTAACTACCCATCAAGTCCTATATTTTCCTCTTTTTACGAAATAGAGATTTAGGTTTTATATTTTATCATCCAGGCCCAAACTAGTAAAGATCAAGCAGAGGCAACCAGTTCAAGGCTTTAACCGGTGACTTCTTCAAAATTCGAGATCGCCGCCGTCCGTTCGTCGGGATATCCCTGTCGTCGTATCCTCCTGGACACAGGCCTTTGATCGCGCTACCATTCAAAGAGCCACAAGCCAAACCAGCCCAATGGAGCCGTTCACGAATCCCAAGCTACAGTCGGTCACGAATCCCAGGCCACCGTCAATCGCGAATCCGAGGCCGTCATCGATTGCGACTCCATATCCGCTGTCAGTCGCAAGTCCAAGGTGGCTGTTGTCGTTCGCGAATCCCAAGCCGCCATCGTCGTTCTCGAATCCTAGTTTCTCGGCCTTCCATCGTCGCCCGTGGTTCAACCGGCCACTTCCCCAAAAGTCACCATATGCGTGCCACTTGTGGCCCTTAAAGTCACCGGCCACCGTCGAACACACCCAGGTAGCCGCACGCTTTTCCGTCTCCATCGTTGTGAGAATCCAGACAAACCCGAATCACGACGCTCGGCCATTCTGTTTGACTAATTGGTCAAACTGTTGTGTAGTCCTCTTTTTTACGTGTTTGTTCGTTTTAGTTCCTATCGCCTCTATATTCTATGGTTCAATCACTGACAACATTATTTAGTTATTCATTTTCATGCCAATTTTATTTTATTTTAATTTAAGTCATGAAATGAATCAAATACTAGCATGAAATTTTGAATTATAGATTTAATCTAGTTTTGTAATTTAAGTCATGTTTTATTAGCAATGATCATCATGAAAGGAAACAATTATCACAATGTATTAATATATTCTATTTTTGAAAGATAAGTAAATGCTAAATTTTTTAATAAATTTTTTAAAATATTTATAGTTATTTTAAAAGAAATATGGACATGTTGATTAGTAACCATAACTATATTTCTATGTCAGTTTGTTTTTGTTCAAAAGGTTTATATGTTTGCAACATTTATAAGTAAGGCCCTAAAATACTTAATAAATCTAAAAGTACATTGTTCTTCTAAGATTTGGTAAAGTACCAAGGCAAGCTTATTTTGTTCAAATCTAATTAGTCTCATAAATTATAATAAGATTTCCAATTAGCCTTGGAAAATTAATTTCGAGTTAAGTAGATTTTAGATTTGGGATTTTGGATTCATGTTGATTTCGGGTTAAGTAGATTTTAGTTTCAAATTTTTAGCTTTCATGTTTAATCGGATTATTAGTGCATAAACTGAAATGACTAGATTATTAAACTTAATTAGTGAATATGGAAGTTACTTACTTAGAAGAACCAAAACGTAGATTTACCAAATGTAGATGTTCCTAATATAGACTTGCTAAATATGGATGTTCATAATATAAACTAGCTAAATATAGATGTTCCTAACATAGACTTACTAAATATGAATGTTCCTAACATAGTGTAAACGTTACACCAGCAGTTCAAATATAATGGCCATATTAAAAGAAAAAAATTAAAATAAATATATAACATAATTCAAACTCTAATCCATAACTCTAAACCTTAAGCCCTTAATGTAATGTAAAAATAATAATAAATAAAAATTTAACCCTAACATAACTCTAACATAATCCTAAAACTTAAAAGTGTGACTCTAAACTATAAACCTAAACCCAAACCATAGATCCTATACTTAACCGTAACCCTAAAAACCTTACCTTAATCTATAAACATAAACCTTAATCCATTGATTGTAATATTTGTATGATACTATTAATTTTTTATGAATTTTTTTAAACATTAAAAAAGATAACTTCATTGAAATTTAATAACATCATAAAAATTATTTTAATGTTCATTTTATATAATTATAAACATTATTAATATCATTAGTTGATAATTATACTTTTTAGGTCTATAAAGAAATGATTTATTGGTTTCAATATATTTAATTATATATGTGATGATTACAGTTAATAAATTCAATACCATTAAATATTATTCTATTAATTAACTATACGTTTGACTGAATACAAATTTCAACTTATTATTATATTAATAGTATTGTTATTAATACAGATTCTACATTCGGGTTTTTTGTTTGAGTTTAAAGTACGTCAGGTCAATTTCGAGCTTTGGTAATTTTAGGCCAAGTTATTTTGGTAGGACAATTACAGAGACTCATATGGATGCCAAAAAAATAGATAATTAAATCCAATTATCTATTTTTTTAAATTCAACCATAAAATAGTAACAAAACATAACAAATATAATGAAAATTAATCCCTAATTGTGTAGATATTGATTGCCAATTTTTGAGAAATAAATTTGGATAAAATTTTAAAGCAAATAATCCATTTATTGTAATATTTCTATGTTTTAGTTAATTTTTTTATGAAATTTTATTTTTTAAATATTAAAAAAACATACCTTTTTTTCATCTTTCGTAATTTATGTACTATTTAGAAATGAAACAAATAATCTAGATAATTATGGAGTTATATTAATTTTATATAATTATATATACTTTTTATATATTTATTTAATAGTAAATAAAAATTTACCCGTAACATAATCCAAAAACTCAAAATTTTACGTTCGGGTTTTCTTGTTCTAGTTAAATACAAGTCATGTCAATTTCTATCTTAGGTAATTTTAGGCTAGGTTATTTAGGACGAGTAATTATGAAGATTATTATGGATGTCAAAAAACTAGAATTAAATAGTAATAAATATCCAAAAATAGAATGAATAATAAACCCTGATCCCTAACTTTAATTCCTAATCATTAACCTTAAACCTTAAATTTTAATCCTAAACCTTAATTATCATATCACTTAACCTGAATCTCATACCATTAAACCTTAATATCCTACCATTTAACCTCAATCCTATACCATAACCTGAATCTCATACCATTTAACCTCAATCTCATACCAGTTAACCTAAATCACATACCACTTAACCTGAATCTTATACCATAACAACCTAATTATCATATCACAATAACCTTAATCTTATACCAGTTAACCTGAATCTCATACCAGTTAACCTGAATCTCATACTATTAAACCTTAATATCATATCATTTAACCTCAATCCTATACCATAACCTGAATCTCATACCATTTAACCTTCAATCTCATACCATTTAATCTGAATCTGAAACCACAAAAACCTTATTATCATACCACAATAATCTTAATCTCATACCATATGAACCTGAATCTCATACCATTAAACCTTAATATAATACCACTTAACCTCAATCCTATACCATAACCTAAATATCATACCATTTAACCTCAATCTCAAACCACTTAACCTGAATTTTATACCACAACAACCTCATTATCATACCACAATAACCTTAATCTCATACCATATGAACCTAAATATCATACCACATGAACCTTAATCTCATACCACTTAACCTTAACCTCTTACCATTTAACCTGAATCTCATACCAATAAACCTTAATATCATACCATTTAACCTCAATCCTATACCATAACCTGAATCTCATACCATTTAACCTCAATCTCATACCAGTTAACCCGAATTGCATACCACTTAACCTAAATCCTATACCGCAAAAACCTAATTATCATACCACAATAACCTTAATCTCATACCATTTAACCTGAATTTGATACCATTTAACCGGAATCTCATACCATTTAACCTGAATCGCATACCACTTAACCTGAATCCGATACCACACTAACCTAATTCTCATACCACAATAACCTTAATCTCATACCATATGAACCTCAATCTCATACCACATGAACCTGAATCTCATACCACTTAACCTTAACCTCATACCATTTAACCTGAATCTCATACCAATAAACCTTAATATCATACCATTTAACCTCAATCCTATACCATAACCTGAATCTCATACCATTTAACCTGAATCTCATACCAGTTAACCCGAATTGCATACCACTTAACCTGAATCCTATACCGCAAAAACCTAATTATCATACCACAATAACCTTAATCTCATACCATTTAACCTGAATTTGATACCATTTAACCTGAATCTCATACCATTTAACCTGAATCGCATACCACTTAACCTGAATCCTATACCACACTAACCTAATTCTCATACCACAATAACCTTAATCTCATACCATATGAACCTAAATCTCATACCACATGAACCTGAATCTCATACCACTTAACCTTAATCTCATACCACTTAACCTTAACCTCATACCATTTAACCTGAATCTCATACCAATAAACCTTAATATCATACCATTTAACCTCAATCTTATACCATAACCTAAATCTCATACCATTTAACCTGAATCTCATACCAGTTAACCCGAATTGCATACCACTTAACCTGAATCCTATACCGCAAAAACCTAATTATCATACCACAATAACCTTAATCTCATACCATTTAACCTGAATTTGATACCATTTCACCTGAATCTCATACCATTTAACCTGAATCGCATACCACTTAACCTGAATCTGATACCACACTAACCTAATTCTCATACCACAATAACCTTAATCTCATACCATATGAACCTGAATCTCATACCACATGAACCTGAATCTCATACCACTTAACCTTAACCTCATACTATTTAACATGAATCTCATACCAATAAACCTTAATATCATACCATTTAACCTCAATCTTATACCATAACCTAAATCTCATACCATTTAACCTGAATCTCATACCAGTTAACCCGAATTGTATACCACTTAACCTGAATCCTATACCGCAAAAACCTAATTATCATACCACAATAACCTTAATCTCATACCATTTAACCTGAATTTGATACCATTTAACCTGAATCTCATACTATTTAACCTGAATCGCATACCACCTAACCTGAATCCGATACCACACTAACCTAATTCTCATACCACAATAACCTTAATCTCATACCATATGAACCTCAATCTCATACCACATGAACCCGAATCTCATACCACTTAACCTTAACCTCATATCATTTCACCTAAATCTCATACCACTAAACCTTAATATCATACCAGTTAACCTAAATCCTATACCATAACCTGAATCTCATACCATTTAACCTGAATATCATACCAGTTAACCCGAATTGCATGCCACTTAACCTGAATCCTATACCGCAAAAACCTAATTATCATACCACAATAATGTTAATCTCATACCATTCAATCTGAATTGATACCATTTGACCTGAATCTCATCCATTTAACCTGAATCTCATACCATTTAACCTGAATCGCATACCATTTAACCTAAATCTGATACCACACTAACCTAATTCTCATACCACAATAACCTTAATCTCATACCATATGAACCTAAATCTTATACCACATGAACCTGAATCTTATACCACTTAACCTTAACCTCATACCATTTAACCTGAATCTCGTACCACTAAACCTTAATATCATACCATTTAACCTAAATCCTATACCATAACCTGAATCTCATACCATTTAACCTGAATCTCATACCAGTTAACCCGAATTGCATGCCACTTAACCTGAATCATATACCAAATAAACCATATGCCACATAAACCTGAATATCATATCATATTAACCTAATTCTCATACCATCTACATTTTATATCACATGAACCTGAATCTAATACCATTTAACCTAAATCCATTACCACCTAACCTAATTATTATACCGTTTAGCCTTAATTACATGCCGCATAACCTGAAACCTGAACAACAGGTTACATTTTCATTTTCTTAATTTGTATACTCTTGTGATATTTCTAAACTTGGGTCCTTAATTGTTCAAAGACCAAAAGTTGGGAGATGAGCCATGAAAAGGGGTATTGGTACAACCCCCGTATTTTAGAACGACCCCTATCAATTGGTTCCCTCTCTGCCGCTTCTCTGTCCATTTCGGCTCTGCTCTCGTCACTCTGCAGCCTCTTTCTCCTCTTTCTCCTCTGTCCCCAGCTGGCGATCTCCCTTCTCCTCCCGATTTCGCCTTGCATCCCACCGCTGATCATCCTCGCGTAGCTCTGCTGCCGATCGTCCGATACCCTCCTCGCCTCTGCTCGCCTCCTCGCGTTTGCCCGCCGCCTCACCTCATCATCTCTGACAGCCGCCTCCCTCTTCTGCACGTCCGTCCCCAGCCGGCGATCTTCCTCGTCCTCCCAATTCCGCCTCGCCTCCCGCCGCCAATCATCCTCTCGTAGCCCTGCCGCCAATCGTCCTTGCCTCAGCCTGTTGCCTTGCCTCCTCGCCTCTGCTTGCCTCATCGCGTCTACCCTTCGCTTCACCTCCCGTTTTTATGTTTTGTTTATTTTGTTTTTTTTTTTTTGTGAGTTTGTAGATCTGGTTGTTTCGTAAGTAGATCTACTTGTTTGATTGTTGATTTGTGAATTTTGTCTTCAATTGTGTGAATTTTTAATTTTTTTTCTTAATTTCGGGTAAATTTTTATGAATTTTAGAGATTTTTTTAAAATTTTATGAATTTTGAGTTAATTTTTGTTCTCAATTTTCAGATTTATTTTGACTTTAAAATTTTTAATTTCTGGATTTTTTCTTAATTTTGGTACGTTTTTTTTAAATTTCAAAAAGAAATTTTAACTTTTCCAAAATTTTATTTAAGTTTTTGTGAAATTATCTAGTTTATAATTTTTATTGAAATTTTCAAAAATTCTCAGTACTAATAACTTCTTAGTGATATAATTTTGATTTAATTTTGATTGAACATGTAGTTTTAATTCAGATTAATTACTTTATTTTTTTTTTAAAAATACAGTTACCAACGGCTCTTCGTTGGAAAGTTATTTATTTTTTTAGAACTTATAAAGTAATTTCCAACGGCTGAATTCGTTGGTAATTTACAAACGCACATACGCATTGGTTATATTTTCGCCGGTTGGAAATTGAATCTGGTACATGGCCGTTGGTAATTACCAACGGGCATGTCACCAACACGTACATATTAGAAATTACCAATGACTTATTTTTTACACGTTGGTAACTTGTTTTCCAACGATTGATTTACCAATGCACATATACCAATGACCGTGTGTTGGTAATTTCAAATTACCAACGTGCAACCATTGGTAAATGCGTGTTGGTAAATCAAAATATTTTAGCAGTGAGTTTGACTTCAATTTCTACCACTTACCCATTTAAAAATGTCACTAATGCTTTTTTAGGTGTCCTCCACATTCTAAAAAAGCAAGCATTTCTCTATGCTTTCAAATATAAATTATCTTTTAAACTTGTAGCTTATAAACATGTTTCTAAAAAAAAAAAAAAAAGATAGAAAAAGAAACAAAATCATCTATCTTATAGACTTGAAGTTGATGTTGGCTCAATTAAAAATGAAATTATATACTTATTATATATATAATATCTATAAACATACATACTTACATATATACTGGTTACATGATCATATTACTACAGATATACCAAAAATAAAATTGGTAAAATTGCGCCGCAAATGAATCGAAGTCCAAAAGAGAAAATGGTAGAATTATCAAATAGGTCCCTAAAGCATCACATTTACTTTTTCAGTCCTCAAACTTTCTAGACTGACAATTGACCCTTTATAATCATTGTATTCAAGTCCCTATAATATTTTTCTTTATCCTATTGGTCCCAAAACTTTCCTTTACCAGGATCGGGCCCCCCGAACAACAGATTGTTGCTGTAACACATAGCCATTAACCTAATATTTGCATAAATCTTTGTATTCTTGGAGCTGAATTGGACCTTGGAAAGAGACTATCTTGTACGTTAGACATTTTTAAAGCAAAAATTGTTATCCACATCCACTATTCAACACTTCATTTTGTACTTTAAGTGTAGCAAAGCAAGTTCTTAACTATGATGACCATATTAAACTACATGAAAGTTTGATGGTGACATCGTCTAAGTTGTCATAGTTTGAGGGCTGCTAAGGCACTTATTTATATTTAATCAAAAAATTGGAGATATTAAGATACAAATAAGAAGAAAAAATTAAAGAAAAAAGGATACACCTTGATATGCTCAATGGAAGGGTCCCTGTCAACCTTTCCCAACAACCCTATTAAATCTTGATAATATAATTTTGTTATTGGTTAACTGAAAAATCTATTGATAAGATTTATAAGAATCAAAGCCGTCCTCACTATGCTCCAAGTGCATCTCTATATATATTTAGGCTTGCTTTAAGTCGCCCAAACCCAAGCTATTGCTTTCCTCCTCTCCCTTGGAAATGGCTCTAAACTCTTCTACCATACTACTGCTTTGCTTTTGTTTTCTTGTTTCATGTGCTTCTGCTTATAATGTTTCACATAATGGAAGAGCTCCCCTCATAGATGGAAAATGAAAGGTCTTGCTTTCGGGTTCCATCCATTACCCCTGAAGTACTGCAGAGGTTTATTTTGTAGTTTCACCTTTAGTTTAGTTTTTCTCTATTACACAGACACTACAAGCACTATACCATGAGGGCAGAGTCAGAGAATTATCTTAGCAGGGCAGTAAAAACTAATTTTGTTTACTTTGCAATGATCGGGCTCTTAATTAAAAATTCAATAGTGAATATTTTCTATAAAAATAGAAACCATTTACATAGTTTTTCCAATAATGCCACCACTGGCTTGTACGTGGCTGCGCCGCTGCCTTACTAACTGATGAAGTTTGTTTTGAAGTGTTACTATTTGCCATAAAATTTTACTAGATTTAATGTTTGGTAGATGTGGCTAGATCTCATCAAAAAATGGTGGATTAGATGCTTTAGAGACTTACATTTTTTGGGATGTACACGAGCCCGCTTGTCGCCAATCTGATTTAATTGGAAACCTTGATCTTGTACGCTTTATTAAGACCATTCAAGATGAAGGCCTATATTCTATTCTTCGAATTGGGCCATATGTTTGCGTAGAATGGAATTATGGGTATGTTACTTTTTATCTTATGAAATTATTGAATTTCAGCTATATCCAATAAGCTATCATTAATGATTTTTTTTTTTTTTTGCATGAAGACGACTGCCTGTGTGGCTGCATAATATGCCAAATATTGAGATTCGTACAAATAATGTTGTGTTTATGTTAACACTTTTCCCTAAATGGTTTTACATATTATTTTGCGTGACTTTATTCCATTTCATAGTTTTTTTATCTTCTTGTTTATGCAATAGAATGAAATGTAAAACTTCACGTCATTGATAGTTAACATGTTGAAAAAAGAAAGGCTTTTCGCATCACAAGGTGGTCTGATTATTCTTGCTCAGGTATAATATACATCAATAGTTTGATTATCTTTTATGATAAAACTTTTCTCCCTTTGGTTTTTTATCTATAACACCTCTTTTTCTGTCTACAAGATCGAAAATGAGTACTGTGATGGATGTCTACTGTGAAAATGGAAAAGTTTATATAGATTGGTGCGCAAAAATGACTACTTTGTTGGATACTAGAGTTCCATGGATTATGTGCCAACAAAAAGACGGCCCGGAGCCAATGGTAGTCTACATACTAAGATATTCTCTATCGATAAAATTCTTGAAATTTAAACTTTTTTCATGTAAATAAGTTTAAATTTTAGTTTTGTAACAGCTCGAAACTTGCAATGGTTGGTATTATCATCAATATACACCAACTAATCCTGGTACTCCTAAAATGTGGACCAAAAATTGGATCGGATGGTGAAGTTTGCAATTTCAATATATATATATATATATATATATATTTAAATATATTGTGAAAAATATAAAATGGATAATTTCTTTCTTATAAAAAACTGCAAAATTGTGTAGGTTTAAGGGTTGGGGAGGAGCTGACCCTTATAGGACTGCTGAAGACGTTGCATATTCTATTGCACGCTTCTTCCAAATTGGCGGTACATCACAAAATTATTACATGGTTAGCTTTTATATAAATTTTTTAAGTTTATTTGTTTATTATATTTTTTTTCAATTTCACATCAATTTTTTTATATATATTCAGTATCATGGAGGAACAAACTTCGGTAGAGCAGCCAAAGGACCCTATATAACCACAACTTATGACTTCGATGCCCCTTTGAATGAATATGGTTCATGCTATATTCAAGTGATTGCTTGTGAATATTTTTCAATATATGACATGAAATTGATTTTCTAATTCTTTCTTTTTATAGGCCAATTGAGTTAACCAAAGTATAGTCATTTAAAGTAACTTCATGATGTTTTGCATTCGATGGAGAAGACTCTTACATATGGGAATGTTTCTCAGTTTAATCTAGGTTTTGTATAGGTATTAATTAACATAATTCAATATAAAAATTTTGTTTCAAGGCCAAACTAATAAGTTTTATTTATTACAATTAGGTCACTATGTACACGACTGACGATGCATCAGGTTGCTTCCTGAGCAATAAGAATACAACTGTTGACACTACAGTCACTTTCCAAGGAGTGGAATATTTTGTCCCTACTTGGTCTATTAGCATTTCAACTAATTGTAAAACTGAGACATACAACACTGCGAAGATAAATTCTGTATTTGGTTGGAATTTTCAAACAAGTTGTCGAAAGAGATTATTTTTATGTATATAGATTATTTTTCAAATCTTATACCAATTGATATTATATAATTTAAGAAGTTCAAAAATTACATTTAAATTTTTTTTTCTAGAAAGATACTTTCTATTGATTTTTATCTTTTAGGCTTGGTGAGCAAAAGAATTCATAAAATTAAATTAATTTATAAAATTATTATTTAAGTGATAGACAAAATAGAGTATTGAATTTTCAAATGAAATTGATTTGAGAAAAAATTAAAATTCAAAATAAATAGGTGTAAACAAAATGATAGAACTTATATGGACAAAAATGTTTACATCCTAGTTTTTTTAAGGTGAGTATTTTTACAAAGTTAGAATAATGTTTTATAAACGAAGGTGAGAACTCAAACTTCAATGATGGTGAAAAAGAGTAATGAAGAAGAATCTAGTACTCTAAGTTGGTCATAGAGGCCTAAGAATCTTGACAAGACTCTTTTGCTTGGGCAAGGGCATGTTTCTACAAACCGGCTTATCGATCAAAAAAGGGCTGCAAATGATGCTAGTGACTACCTTTGGTACATGACAAGATAATTCTCGATGCATATCAGTTTGAATTCAAAGTTGGCATTAAAATGCTTTTTTCTTATGAATCAACTTATGCAAACCACCATATAAAAATTGTTGTTATTATTATTTAGAAATTATTTTTTTATGGAATTATTCAAAAATTACTAATGTCACATGATATATTTATTGATTTTTTCATGATCTTTGGTAGTGTCAACACTAAAGAGGATGATCCAGTTTGGAGCAATAACATGTCAATCTGTGTAAACACTACGGGCCAAGTTGTTCATTTATATCTCAATGGGAAATATATTGGTAAGTACCATTGTTCATTAAGATATATGTTTTTTCTCAATGCAAGTTTTTTTGTTATCACAATATTTTTAATCATTTTTAAATTCACTTTCTAGGCTCTCATTGGAAAAAATATGATGTTTTAAAGGCCAAATTCATCCAAAACATGAAGCTCAACCATGGGCAGAATTTGATTTATTTGTTAAGTGTAACTGTTGGTCTTAAGGTAGCTAGATACATACAAGTGAAGTCATTATTGTTCTAAATTTAAATAGAAGAAATTAAAACTTTTAGATTTTTACTAATGTTTATGGATATTGAGCAAAATTATGGCCCCCCGATATGATACGATAAACACCGAAATCAATCCAGGCCTAATTGAATTGATTGGATACAAAGATGAAGATGAGAGAGCTATCAAGGACTTGTCTAGTAATAAATGGAACTATAGAGTTGGATTACATGGTTTAAATAACAAGCTCTATGACTTGAATTTTCCTTCTACTTCCAAGTTGGCAACAGAACTCTCCCAACCAATAAGATGATGACTTGGTACAAGGTGAGTTAAAAAAAAAAAATAGCGCCTCTTGTACTTCCACATTATGTTTAAATAAGCCCATTAATTTTTTATTGTTGCATTTAGACCACATTCAAAGCTCCAATAGGGACAGAGTCTATGGTTGTGGACTTGAAAGGCATGGGAAAGGGTATTACTTCAGTTAATGGCTTTAATATTGGTCGATATTGGCTAAGCTACATGGCCCAAGATGATGGTTGTGATGACATGCCTTGTGATTATCGTGGTTCTTATGACAACACCAAATGTGTCTCCAAGTGCGCTGAACACACACAAAGATGGTAATAATCCTAACAATTTTAACTAATTCATAAGAATTGTTACAATTTGATTAAAACTAAAGATCCTATCTTCATTTGCATTATGATCTCAAAGTTCTAACGGTTGGCGAAAACATGTTGATGTATGTTGTATCTAATAATTTGTAATATGTAACATTTTTCAGGTATCATGTGCTTTGCTCTGTGCTTGATGAAGAAGGAAACAACACATTGGTCTTGTTTGAAGAGCTTGGAGGGAACCCTGCAAAGGTGAAATTCCAAATTGTTTCTGTTGGGTCAATGTGTGCTAATGTTCAGGAAGGAAACACATTTGGAACTATCTTGCCCTGGTCAAACTATTCCAGAGATCAAGTTTGTAAGCTTTGGAGATCCAACAAGTGTTTGTGGATCATTTGCAAAAAGTAGCTGTCGATTGGTGAATGTTGTGTTGTCCACACTCGTCAAGGTAATACCTTAACCACGATTTGAAATTTTTTCTCAAAGTTTGACGAAGATAATGGGCATTTCAAAAGGAAAATGCTTATTATGTTCTAACTTTTCATTTTGTAGGCTTATGTTGGAAAAAAGGCATGCATGATTGATGTTTCTGAGCTCACATTTGGCACCACCAATTATGGGAATATCGTTAAAAGGCTTGTAATTGATGCAATTTGCTAGACTGGGATTTCCTTAGTTTTCTTTTCCACTCATGCTTCAAGGTTCTTTCATGATCTTGGATTGTGGAGGGTATGTTTAAAGTTAGTTTATCTTCTCCTTGTCAATAGGAGGATGGTTAGTTTAGTTGTTGCTTCCCAAAATGAAGATAAGTGATTAAGCTAGCTTGATGTAAATGATAATCATAAATAGGAATTTTTCTTTATTCACATGCTTGTTCCCTCTTCTATAGTTCCATCTGGATATTTAAAATTTTACCTCTAGTTCTTGATTTTTATGACTTTTACATGGTTTTCTCATAATGATTTTTTTTATTAATCGTATCATGTTTAAAATCATATTCTAAACTATTAAGTAATGATAATGAATAATTCAATTTATCATTTGTTTCTGTGTTTAGATGCAATACTGATCTCTTGTTAGTTTTTTTGCCAATAACAAGGAAACTTTATTCATAAGAAACCCTCAAGGGTGCTTGTATAAGGCATCTTGGTAAATAATAGTTAAAATGGAATATGAGAGACACTTAGTCCACTCCATTGATCTCCCGTCCTGTCTACAAAGCTTGGCCACAAAATTAACACAAGTGTTAGCATTTCTAGGAATAATATGGAATCTGCAAAAGAAAAAATATTCTCAACCTATCTAGATATCATCAACAATAGGCTAAAGTATCTAGTCAAATCTTCTTCCTTTAATTGTACCAATGACCAACTTGCAATTTGTTTTATTCATTATCTTCCCAAAATGCATATCCAAAGCCTTCCTTAATATTTGTCTTACTTCTATTACTTCAAAGATATCAACAGTTCCTACACAACAATAGGCACCTTTAACAAATACTAATATTCCTTTGTCACTCATCAAAACAATCCTGCTCTTTCTTGTTTTGTTTTTATCTCAAAGGTCCCCTTAGTGTTCATCTAAACATATACTTTGCAAGGCTTAATCCATCTATTGTTCCTCCACCCTTTTTGGTCAGACTCTCTATATAATAAATTCTCTTTAGCTGCCAAGATCTTCAATGGCTTGAATACTATTGCATATCACACCCGTAGCACCCAATGGTTTGACCTGGAATAATACTTAATTTCCTTCTTTCTAGATATACCAATAGGTATAACCAACTTACAAGCAAAACCCTTAGTTACTCTCATTTTAACACCGGAGTTGACAGCAAAAAGGCAAATAGCAAATGTGGAGATAGCCTCCCTAGGAGCTCTAAATCATACAGGCAATTTCTAATCTCAATGGAGAATGGCAATGGTAGATTCACTTAGGAAATATGTAGGTCTATTCACCCATTTTTTAGAAAAAAAAATGCTAATAATGAATGCATAATTTAGTAGTTGGAGCACTTTTAATTTTTTTGGACCCTTATTTGTCATAATACACATTGGAGCAAAAAAGTGAGCTCATCCTACCGCAAAGAAAGATAAAAAGTGGATAACACTTTTTTCTCTTCAAACAACTTTTTATTGGCAATTTTATTTTTTTAGTCCCCAAACTTTCATGTTTTTCTTCCTAACTAGACCTCAAATTTCTTTTTTTTTTCTGGCACTTCTATTTCCCTTCAAACATATGGAAAAGTTTAAGGGTGAGTTGGTCATAAGAAAAACTTAAGAAGGCAAGTGACCAAAACTAACACAAGTTAAGGGATTAAAAATAGACTTTTACCTTTTTATATGTATTCTATATAAACATATGGATGACAATTAGGTGGGTTAGGTCAAGCTTGTGTCATATTATTTAGGTTCAAATTTAATCCGGTTAGCATGAATTTGGATTTAGGTCGGGTCATTTGGGTTCGGGTTGATTCCGGGTTGAGTGAATTGCGGTTCGAGTTGGGTTGGGTCACATTTATTTGGGTTTAGGTTCAATACAGGTCGGGTCGATTTCAGTCTCGGGGTAATTTCAAGTTGGTTTTCTTGCCAAACTTGGGTTGACCAAATGGGTTTGTTTATGTTATTGATGTCTATGCTAAAATCACTTAATAAATTTAATTTTTTTTTCAATTTTTGTTAAAATTTTAAGGTAAATAATTCTATTTTTTATGCAATTAATTTAGTTAATTTTTCTTTTTTTTTTTTAATTAAAAAATTCATAAAAATTTTCTTTCTTTTATTCCAAAAAAATTATTGTGGTATCCAACTTTTGTTGTGAACTTGCTATGAAATATAACTCTAGTTCACTATCACTTTATTAGTGACTAAACTGCAAAATATCAAAAACTTTGGGTGAAAATGCAAAGATTTGAAAATTTAGGGACCCATGTTGTAATTATTATGGTGACTGAAATACAAATTTTCAAAATTTAAGTATCTAATTGCACTATACTTAAAAGTTTAGAGACCAATGTTGTAATTTAGCTATTGCCTATCAAGATCATCAAACATACTATATAGAAGTTACTTATTTTATAATATAAGACATATTAAATATGAACGTCCATAGAAAAGGGAAGTTATTAAATATGAAAGCTCTCAAATATGAGACTTATTAAATATAGAAGATAATAAAAGAAGAAAGTTAAAGTTTAGGGTAAAGGTTAGAATTAATTGTTAAGGTTTTGGATAAGAGTTAGGAATAAGATTAAGTGTTAAGGTTTAGGGTTTAGGGTTAGGATTGAAGGCTTACAATTAAGGTTACGGTTTAGGTTTATGGTAAAAGTTAATGTTTCAATTAGGGTTAGAGTTTAAGATTTAGGATTTAGGGCTTACAGTTTAGGTTTAGGTATATATAGTATTTACAGTTAGGATTAAGAGCTTATGGTTTAAATTAAGGTAAGTGTTTGGGGTTTTAAGGTTTTAGATTTAGGTTTAGGGTTTATGGTAAATTAAATTCAAATTCAAAGATAAATAACTAAAGACTAATATTGTATTTACCATTTCTAATAATACAAGATAGGAATACTAATAATATGGGACAGGGCAAGAATGTTAAAACTAGTAAATGAAAAAACTACTAAAAAAATTAATTTGACTAGTGAATTAAATTTCAAACAATGAAAAGAATCATATTAATTAAATTAAATTTCAAATACCTCAATTTAAAACAATTAACCATATTAAATTAATATTATATTTACCAATTGAAGTTTGTGGCACAAACTTGAAATTTGAAGCCCAAATAACCAATCTAAATACCCAACAATTCAACAAATTTGTATGGGATTACAAAGAAAAAACAAAAAGGAAAATTTTGTGTTGCAAATGAAGTTTTTCCTAAATTGATCTATTGTTACTTGATTTGGATTAGTCGACGTCCAATTTAACTATCAGATGAGATCCTGTATGCCGGTTCCATGCTTGAAAAGAATATATAAGTAAATTCCTAAATTATTAAATTCCAAAAGATCCCTACATAAAACAAATTATTTTATTAATTTATTCTTCAAAGACCCCTAAATAAAAAATATTTTTTTAGTATTTTAAAGTTTCTTAAATTGTATGGTGATAATTGATGTGTAATTTAGATAAAAAAAATCAATATATAAAAAATCATAATTTTATAAATCTCTGCCGATCATATATTTATATTGATTTGGGTTGAAATCGGGTTATGCCAGATCTAGTCATTGGGATATTTCGGATTCAAGTCAGATTAGTCTCGAGTTTAGGTTATTTGGATTCAGGTTTTTTCGGGTTTCACTTTAATTAGGTTCGGATTCCTGTCGGGTTGGTATAGTCAGAATTGGGTGTTGACTTTACTGACCAAATCAAGCTAAATTGGGCTTGAGTTTATGTGTGTCAGGTCAGATTATCAGGTCAAGTCAAATTTTGTCATCCTTATATAAAAAATATGAATATCTCTTCTTGCCTATCTCGATAATTCGTAATTGCATAATTTGCCTTGAAAGTCATTCTAAAAACTAGACAAATAAACATTATTTAAACTATTGGAATAGTACGTGATTTTCAATCAATATTCGTAAAATTAATTAATTTGTTTGTGGTATCATGAGAAATTTGTTGTCATACTATTATTTCACTTTAACTGCCATATATTATGAGAAATTGAGAAAACATATCGAGAAGTACACATTTTACAATTTATCATGAAATATTGTGCAGTACCATAATATTTTGCTCAATATTTCAACATTTTGCAACATTGTAAGTAATGCATATGATGGTCACAATTAGAAAAACATTACTTAAGATACTACATATAATAACAGCCATTTGTGGACCTCTTCATAAAATTTCTGGATCTGTCACTTTAAATGACATACTCATATGTTTCAATCAGACCACAAAAAAGGGCATTATGGGTCTTCCTTGCACTTATACATACAAAGATGTGATTTGATTGCTAGGCCCTTCTAGCATACTTTCCACAAGAAATTCAAAACTTCTGGGGCACATTTCAATTTCTGTAACACCTTCCACAGGCTTAGGATCTAGTATGAGAAAAGAAAAAGCTCCATTAGTTTGCTGAACCTAGTTTGTTGCATTGCATTTTTTGATATAACTGTGATATTTCCTCAACTAGTTAAGGGCAAAAGTGTTATGGTCTAGGGTTCTAATTACCAAAATAATCCTTGATTAATATAGGATCAGGGTAACTTTATCCTTAAGTCACAGAATTTACGCATTAAGTTGTTAGTATTGTGCCCAAAAGCAAATCATGAGATGATTGTATTTTTTGCACATTGAGTCATGATATTTTATTAAGGCATTAATCCAGCAATTATGTTTGTTGTTTTTGTTTCTGCGTAACGTAATAAACATAATTGTAACTTTACAATAATGATACTCTTAAATGTCCCCAATCTAGTATTATTGTGAAGCGGGTTTCAATGATACATAACGACTAGCATATGTGGAGACTAATATGAGATATGTAGTCTACATATGGGTACAAGTTGGAGAACTTGTTACTGGACCGACTCACCATGAGAATACTACATGGATCGTTATATGAGTGTCATAAGCGATTCTCATAGTGATCATGGTATATGGTAGTCCTTCGACCTAAGATCATCAAGGTTCCCTACATGTGAGTCACATACTTTGATACTTCCCTTTGTTGCTTGTGATTGAGTGAACTTGAAGGAGGTCATTGAGTATGTCACATATCATGCGGAAGGATTTGTATGATCAAGATGAGATTTGTCCCCCTATGTAACGACGGTGATATCTTCGGACCCCTTGATAGAGTGAGACTTAGAAAATGCATGGCCATGCTCGGATGAGTTGATATACGATATCAATGTTATCAGTTTAAGTTGGTCTGCTCGATAATCAAGAAACCAAAGATTGGGTTATACGAGAGTAACACATTCCATGTCTCGTGCTTAGTCTTGATATCTTGGACAAAGGGATAATGGCATATATCGGTAATGATCATAAAAGTTTAGTCAAATCACTGATAATCTTATCACTTGGGTAGCAATGATGTGTTGCTAGACACCGATCATTGTTTATGATCATAAATGTGATTTATGATAATTGCCAACGTGGTAAGAGCCTATTGGGTCGCACACATAGAGCTATTTGGATTATTAGAGTGCATGGGCTAATTATTTGGGTTATGGTTTCACAATAATTTCGAATTAATAATGGGCCCAAAAGTTGAGCCATTATTAAGCTTGAAATTGAAGCCTAATTGGATTAGGTTTTGAAACCCATTAGGCCTGGAAGTTGTGTCTCACTATAAATACAACTTTTAGTGAGAAATTCATAGCTTCTTGCCCTAGCCTCCCAAAAGGACAGCCGCACTCTTTTCTTGCAATTCCTTGGAGAACACAAACTAGCACTACGAGCGCAAGAGAAATGCATCTGTTGGGACGTAGTGGAAGTGTGGTGATCCCGAGAGGCTCGTGTGGATACCATAGAGAGCTTGAACACGCCAACTATTCAAGTTTTGTGATTCGACTCTACAGTTAGGTGAGAAATTTCAACCGAAAATTAGGTATGAAAATTTTCGAACACCCGGTTTACCCCGTTTCACTTGAATCCTAGAGGGTTTCGATTAAATTCTACTGCACTTGTTTGGCTCTTGAAACCTAATAGTAATATCAGAGCTGCTGGTGAAACCCTAAATCGGGATTGAATGTTGAATCACATGATGTTATGTGTTCGGTTGCTTTTGGCCATGATTAATTAGATTGATTCATGATGCATAAAACCGAAACTCGTAATGAACATATGAGATATATGAAGAAATGACACAAATTGGTTTATGAGATTAACCTGGAATTGATAGGTATGAGATACCTATATAGATTAGGATTCTTGCAATAGTTGCAAAAACCCTAGCTTAGATCGGATTCGGCTTGTTCAAGCATCGAAAGTAAGGTACTTTTGGTTGCTCGAATTGAGGAGTCTTGGGTGCCTACTTGCCCAAAATAGAAGATCTCAGGCAAGACAATTGTAAGACAATTTTTTGCGCTGGGGGGGCGCTGCCCCTCTCGCAACCCCCCGTAAGGGCGGCCCCCTTGACCCTTTCCGACCTCCTGCTGACCAGCCAGCGGGACCGTCATATGCGAAGCGCCACATAAATAAAAATTGGTTAATCAACTCGCGTTAATTGGCACACATTTGTTGAATGAGATTTGACATGTTATGCTGATTAGTGGTTGTAGCATGGTGCATGGTTATAGCCCTTGATTGGTTGTACTTGTAAATACAGCCTACGAGTCGTGCCTTCTCTTGTTACTCTCATTGTACATTCTCTTCTTACCTTACTCCCCTTGAATGTAACTCGAGGTTTCTATTATTGATGTAATGGTACATTATGGGATCATCCAAGGTGGTATGTCCAAGGAGGTGACAACAAAAGGGCAACCAAGAAAGGAGGAAAAGGAGCTTGTGAAGACCCTTTTCTTTTCTTAGGCTTTTATGATATTCTCATTGGCATGAGAATATCGCATAGTTTGGGCTATAACCATGTCACGTTTACTTTTTTGTTAGCATGAAATACATTTTTTATATTTGTATGTGATGCATGTATAAGAGAACCGGAGATAACAAATTAGTGATCAAAG
The DNA here is from genome assembly GCA_005392925.1 of Aquilaria sinensis. NCBI lineage: Eukaryota > Viridiplantae > Streptophyta > Magnoliopsida > Malvales > Thymelaeaceae > Aquilaria > Aquilaria sinensis. The sequence goes on along the minus strand of SMDT01001495.1, from coordinate 62,687 downwards.
GAAAAAAATCCATCAAACAAATATTAAGTCATTAAATGTGATGCCTTCCAAATGTTGGCACTCGTCAAGACTTTGATTAACATTGGGTGGCTTTGCCAAAGCAAAGCACCTATGTTCATCTTGGTAAGGCGCGATAGGATAATAGTGATATCCAAATTGCTAACCTTGGGTCCGACTTAACTAAGTCATCCTAATAGGATTGGGGACTTAGATGCATAGAGTTGGGCTTAAGTCCATGAGATGAGCTTGCACAAGTGTTGTTCACCCAACTATCCAAGAATTGCATGAGATGCAATTGGCAAGGAGTTGCCTACCTAAATAACTGTAACTTGAGAGAAATAATATCGAGGGTTATTATTTTGAGTAAAATAGTGGAGTATCGTTTAATAAAAATTCTTATTAAATGAATTAAAATACATGGCTCTTACACTGCATATTTACTGTTGTAGATAACCATGGCACAAAATACATCGACACTTTCATTGCTCTTGATCCTTGAGAAGGAAAAATTGAATGTGATCAACTTTCTTAAATGGTACCGAAACTTGAGGATAATCCTCAAGCAAGAGAGAAAGGCTTATGTCCTAGACCAGCCCATTTCGAATGAGCTTGCTGCCACTACTCCAAGAGCTGAAAAGGATGCTCACAAGAGGCATTCTGATGATGCTTTGATGTTGCATGCCTCATGCTTATTACCATGGAATCTGAGCTTCAGAAGCAACATAGAACATGGGGGCGTTCGATATGATCAAACATCTCAAAATGCTTTTCCAAGAGCAAGTTAGGCATGAGAGGTTTAAGACCTCTAAGGCATTGTTTCAGTGTAAAATGTCTAAGGGAAGTCCCGTGGGTCCTCATGTGCTCAAGATGATTGGCTACATTGAGAATCTTGAGAGTTTGGGATTTGCTCTTTAGAAAGAGTTGGCTGTTGATGTAGTCTTGCAATCGTTGCCTGAAAGCTACAGTCAGTTCGTCATGAACTATAACATGAACGACCTTGACAAGTCCCTCCCTGAATTGCGTAACATGTTGAGAACTGCTGAGCAAAACCTTAAGAAGGCTAAGCCCATTTTGATGGTTCAAAAGGGCAAAGGAAAGGGAAAAGCCAACAAGAAGAAGGATAAAGCTAATGGAAAGTCCAATGCTAATTCTTCTTTAGCTGCACTGAAACCAAACGGTGATGTGGCAAAGGAAGGGAAGTGCTTCCATTGTAAGCAACCTGGACACTGGAAGCGCTACTACAAGCTCTATCTTGAAGAACTTGCTAAAGAAAAGGGAAGTAAAACTTCCACTTCAGGTATTTTTGTTATAAAGGCTAACTTTTCTACTTCCTCATCTTGGGTATTGGATATTAGATGTGGATCTCACATTTGTGCAAATGTGCAGGATCTAAGTAGAAGTAGAAGATTGGCCCGAGGTGAAGTGGACCTACGTGTTGGAAATGGAGCAAGGGTTGCTGCCTTAGCCGTAGGGACTTATGTTCTCACTTTACCTAGTGGATTAGTTTTAGAATTAGACAACTACTACTTTATGCCTACTATTAGTAGAAATTTGATTTCTATTTCTTGTTTGGACAAGAAAGGTTTTTCATTTATAATAAAGGACAAATGTTGTTCTATTTATTTGAATGAAATCTTTTATGGTAGTGCTCAACTTAGCAATGGGTTGTATGTTCTAGACCTCGAAGATCCAATCTATAATGTGAATACCAAGAAGGTCAGATTAAATGATTCAAACCCGACCTATCTCTGGCACTGTCGCTTGGGCCATATAAATGAGACCCGCATATCCAAGCTCCATAAGGATGGACTCTTGGACTCATTTGATTTTGAATCATATGAGACATGTGAGTCATGTTTGTTGGGCAAGATGACCAAAGCCCCATTCACAGGGCAAAGTGAAAGGGCTAATGACTTACTAGGACTCATACATAGTGATATATGTGGCCCTATGTCTACACATGCTAGAGGAGGTTTTCAATACTTCATTACTTTCACTGATGACTTCAGTAGATATGGCTATGTGTATCTCATGAGACACAAGTCAGAATCCTTTGAAAAGTTCAAAGAATTCAAGAATGAAGTAGAGAATCAACTTGGGAAAAGTATCAAAGTGCTTCGATCAAATTGAGGTGGAGAGTACTTGGATCGAGAATTCCTTGACTATCTGAAGGAGTGTGGTATAGTATCACAACTCACTCCACCAGGTACACCTCAATGGAATGGTGTATCTGAAAGGAGAAATCAAACTCTGTTAGACATGGTTCGCTCTATGATGAGTCAAGCTGACCTTCCAAACTCCTTTTGGGGACATGCTCTAGAGACAGCCGCTTTTACACTAAACCGAGTTCCATCTAAATCGGTTCAAAAGACACCATATGAGATATGGAGTGGGAGGCATCCCAATTTGTCTTTTATGAAGATTTGGGGCTGTGACGCTTATGTGAAACGTCAATCCTCTGACAAACTAGGGCCCAAATCTCAAAAATGCCTTTTTGTTGGGTATCCCAAAGAAACAAAGGGTTACTATTTCTACAATCCTTCTGAGCAAAAAGTGTTTGTTGCTCGAACTGGTGTCTTTTTAGAGAAAGAGTTTATCTCTAAAGGAACTAGTGGGAGGAAAGTAGAACTTGAAGAAATTCAAGAACAACAAGGAGACATCGAACCTGAAATGGAACCTGAATAGACACCACAAGATGTTGTGGTTCAAGAGTCTGTTCCTGTAGCACAGAGCCCACGTAGGTCTGGTAGGATTCGGCGTGAGCCTGAGAGATATGGATTTCTCATGACTCACACTGGTGATGTGATGCTCATGGATCAGGATGAGCCCACAACCTACCAACAAGCTATGTCGGGGCCTGACTCTGAGAAGTGGCTAGTGGCCATGAAATCCGAGATGGAATCCATGTATGAAAACCAAGTATGGACTTTGGTTGACCCACCTGAAGGGGTAAAACCCATAGGGTGCAAATGGGTTTTCAAGAAGAAAACTGACATGGATGGTAATGTGATTACCTTTAAGGGACGATTGGTTGCAAAAGGTTTCAAGCAAATTCATGGTATTGACTATGATGAAACCTTTTCACCAGTTGCTATGCTTAAATCCATCCGAATTTTGTTCGCTATTACTGCACACTATGATTATGAGATATGGCAAATGGATATCAAAACTGCATTCCTAAATGGAAAGCTACTTGAGGATGTGTACATGACACAACCTGAGGATTTTGTCACTCCTGAGAATGCCATTAAAGTGTGCAAGTTGCAAAGGTCCATTTATGGACTGAAGCAAGCTTCGCGAAGTTGGAATCTTCATTTTGATGATGCAATCAAAGAATTTGGTTTTATCAAAATGAAGATGAACCTTGTGTCTACAAGAAGATTAGTGGGAGCGCTATTGTCTTCTTGGTGTTGTATGTAGATGACATACTACTCATCGGGAATGACATTCCTGAGCTACAGTCTATAAAGACTTGGCTAGGAAAATGTTTCTCTATGAAGGACTTGGGTGAAGCAGCCTATGTGTTAAGCATCAGGATCTATAGAGATAGATCTAGAAAGCTTCTTGGCCTAAGTCAAAGTAAATATATTGACAAGGTGCTAAAGAGGTTTAGCATACAAGATTCCAAGAAAGGATTCTTGCCCATGTCACATGATATAACTCTTTCTAGATCTCAGTGTCCGAGTACACTAGAGGAGAGAGAGCGCATGAGTAAGATTCCATATGCCTCGGCAATTGGATCTATCATGTATGCCATGATATGCACTCATCCCGATGTCTCATATGCCTTAAGCATGACAAGTAGGTACCAATCGAACCCTGGTGAGAGTCACTGGACAGCTGTTAAGAACATCCTTAAGTACTTACGAAGGACTAAGGATGCATTCTTGGTCTTTGGAGGTGAAGATGAGCTCATTGTAAGGGGTTACACCGATGCAAGCTTCCAATCCGATAAAGATGATTTTATATCACAATCTGGTTATGTGTTTTGTATTGGTGGTGGTGCTGTGAGCTGGAAGAGTTCAAAGCAAGAGACAGTAGCTGACTCTACAACAGAATCTGAATACATTGCCGCCGTTCATGGTGCAAAGGAGGCAGTTTGGATCAAGAAGTTCATCACTGAACTTGGAGTGGTACCAAGCATTGCCGACCCAATAGAGCTCTATTGTGACAACAATGGAGCAATCGTACAGGCTAAGGAACCTCGATCTCACCAGCGATCCAAACACATACTCCGACGCTATCATCTCATCAGAGAGATTGTAACCCTAGAATAATGATATTCTCAAATGTCCCTAGTCTAGTATTATTGTGGAGCAGGTTGCAATAATACATAATATCTAGCATATGTGGAGACTAATATAAGATATGTAGTCTACATATGGGTACAAGTTGGAGAACTTGTGTACTGGAACAACCCACCATGAGAACACTACATTTATCGTTATATGAGTGTCATAAGTGATTCTCTTAGTGATCATGGTATATGTAGTCCTTCAACCTAAGATCATCAAGGTTCCCTACATGTGAGTCAAATACGTTGATACTTTCCTTTGTTGCTCGTAACTGAGTGAACTTGAAGGAGGTCATTGGGTATACCACATATCATACGGAGGGGTTTGTATGATCAAGATGGGATTTTTCTCTCCTATGTAACGGGAGTGATATCTTCGGCCCCCTTGATGGAGTGAGGCTTAGAAAAATGCATATCCATGCTCGGATGAGTTGATATACGATATCAATGTCATCAGTTTAAGTTGGTCTACTCAGTAATCAAGAAACCAAAGATTGGGCTATACGAGAGTGATACATTCCATGTCTCGTGCTTAGTCTTGATATCCTGGACAAATGGACAATAGCATATATCGGTGATGATCATAAAGGTTTAGTCGAATAATCGACAATCTTGTTACTTGGGGAGCAATGATGTGTTGCTAGACACCGCTCATTGCTTATGATCATAAATGTGATTTATGATCATTGCCAACGTGGTAAGAGCCTATTGGGTCGCACACATAGAGCTATTTGGATCATTATAGTGCATGGGCTAATAATTTGAGTTTTGGTTTCACAATAATTTCGTATTAATAATGGGTTCAATAGTTGAGCCATTATTAAGCCTGAAATTAAAGCCTAATTGGGTTAGGGCTTTGAAACCCATTAGGCCTGGAAGTTGAGTCTCACTATAAATATAACTTTTAGTGAGAAATTCGCAGGTCTCCTTACCCTAGCCTCCCAAAAGCACAGCCGCACTCTTCTCTTGCAATTCCTTGGAGGGCGCAAGCTAGCACTGCGAGTGCAAGAGAAATGCATTTGCCGGGACACGGTGGAAGCGTGGTGATCCCGAGAGGCTCATGTGGATACCATAGAGAACCTGAACACATCAACTGTTCAGGTTTTGTGATTCGACTCTCCAGTTGAGTGAGATATCTCAACCGAAAATTAGATATGAAAATTTTTGAACACCCGATTTACCCGTTCCACTTGGATCCTGGAGGGTTTCGGTTAAATTACACTATGCTGTTTGGCTCCCGAAACCGAACATCAAATTCATCAACTTGACTCAATCAAGAGAGGCTAGCTTGTTCCTTACATGTGCTTCAAGTCGGACTGAGAGTTGAACTTGTGCCATAGTAGCTCTTGTGCCCAACTATAATGTGATTCCTTGCTATTGAAGAAATGATGCTTGCTTGTGAAATTGCAGCAGCAACCGAACCAAATCCCATCACCTGGGTACAATTGAAAAGTATTGCAAGCACTTTACGCACTTAATTAACCTTAACTGTTCAGATTTCCGTAGCTTGATTAAGCACTAATAAGAACTGGTTGGAGGCAATAAATTGCACACAACTCAGATTATTAACCAATACAGAAAGGAAAACGCAGAAAAGGCCCATAACTTCAAATTCTGTAAATCAGACGGTTGGTCAATGGTGCTACAGAGCCCTTATATAGTTCCCGTTGCAGCAGTTTTACTCCTTTATTCCTTGGTAGACAGGCACTGGAAATGTTGAGAGGAACATTAGGTGTTCTCTTACTCAAAACCAAGTAATCAATCACACATAGGTGTGTCCTCTACATGAACTGAAGGCAAGCAAACAAATTAGCTAGGTGGCCGCAGATCAGGAAAACAGGAAAAATAGCAGCAACAGCTGCTGTCCGAATTACCTCTAGGCCATTTGGCCGTTCTAACTCATGGCATGTTGTCACAGTCCAGAATTTCTGTTTTAAGAATTCAATTTTTCAATCCAGAGCTCTTGTAAGAAAGATTATCACCCTGGCAGTCTTCATAGCATAAAATAACCTACAGTCTGATGAATTCACTAAGACTCACAGCCAACCATCAGGTCAATACATGGAATCCGAGCCAAGGACAACAGTTCAGAGCCAGCTTGTTCAAATCTTTTAATAAACCAAACCTCGGCTTGCCCTCGAAATTAGGATAACTGGAGATAATTTATAGTGCAGTAAATAGCTAGCAAAATATACACCAACATCATCAATGGAGAACATGAATGCTTAGATTTAAACATTCACATTGTTCCTGTCCAAAATTCAAGTTTTTGTTTGGTTTCCGCAACTTAGCCTAGGTGGTAAGGGCGCTGCCCTGCTATGCCACAGGTCCTAGTTCAAAACATCTCCCTTCCCTTCATACTTAGGACAAACCCTCAATTTTAATAGTGGATAGACACTTATGAGCAGTAAAAAAAAAAAGTTCATGTTTTGAAAGGCCATTTGATAAATCATGCTGTCTCAGGTAATATTACCATTCTAATAAGCCCAAAATGCCATTCAGAACCCGTAGGAGGTAAGTATCTATTAACATATTAGTTCAAAACAAGGTTATTAAAGTCAGAATTTTACCTAGAATTGTTTTAATTTTTTACAGTCGTAAAACCGTAGAATCATAAAATTCTACAAAAATATCTTTAAAAAAAACTATAACTATCTAATTTCTCATTAAAAGTTCATGCTAATGTTACAAAGAATAAGTCATATCATAAATATAAAAAATACAAATTAGGATTTAAATGTGTTGTTGTCAATTTATTTGGAAATTGAAATATTTTGTGATTATTTTTAGGTGGTCATTTTGGAATATGTGAGAAAAATTGAGGCTTAAGTGATAATAAATTACAACTTGATGGCTTTTATGACGTTTAGCCCATTAGAAGTTTCGAATTCAAACTAGAGTTGCCGAGCAGAGTGTGGAGGGGGAAGATTGAAAGAGGACGTGGTTGGATAGCGAATTTGAGGAGAGTGCTGCAGGTAGCCTTGTCGAGATGGGTTGTAGTTTTGCCTGTCTATGGGTGTTGCGGCTAACAATTGCAGAGTTATAAACCAGATCCAAAAAAGTATCCCAGTAGGCTGGTCCCGCAACATTAGAACCACAGCATGATGCAAACCATCCGATTAAGAGGTTTAACTGTAGCGGTTGGGTCATTTACTTGTTACCTGTTGCGCAAATATCCATTCATGCTTGTTTTTCAACCGAAAGAACACAAAAAAAGGAACAACTTAGAAAGCGGAGAATTGAATACCAAAAGAGAAAATTGATCGAGAACACAATCTATAGTGTTTTAGAAAGTTAAATATCTTTGTTTCTAATTAATCCACCTGATGGCGTTGGGTCTAGCCATCATTTACGATCCCGCCGTGGCTCCACGACGGGGGTGACAGGGACCTCCTGAGGAATGTCATAGGTGGCCGTCCTACGATGGAGAGCGGGGGCCATGAAGGATTTCTGGTGCAGGAAGGAGCCTGAAAAAGTTGACATCTTCAAGCGGTTCGGCATGAAATATACAGAAAACAGGGGTTAGGAGGTCCCCGGAGCGGTTTTCCGGGGAGGAGCCTCCGACTCCCAAGTCAGTGCCTCTAAATAGCAAAGAATAGACATAAAATAGACTAGCTGGGGGTATTTTTCTAACATGCACGTAAGGAGAAGCATCACGCCAGAGGCGTTTTTCTGGCATGCCTAGAGGAGAAGAGAGGAGAAAACTGGGACTCTAGAGTGTTCTCCAAAGCTCCTGTCCAGCCCCCCCTGCTCCGCCCCTTTGCCCAGAGTTTTTCCTGCTGTAAATAGGAGAAAATGAACCCTCCTGATCGTGACACATGTATGGACGGATAGGATCCGTACTTCTTAAACAGGAAAGCGGTCAGCCGTGTGCAGGCTTTCTCGGGCAATGGTTTGTCGAGAATCGTGTCTCAGTGTGCCAAAGCACGGACTACAGTGGCCTGTCAGAATGCTTGAGGTCAACGTCTAGGACGTACGGGCAAATATGTCAGAGACTCCTTCATATCACCCATCACCCCTCCGAGGTCCCTCCGGCCGACGTTACCTTTTAGGTAGACGAGCAAGGACTTCTCCCGGGGTGACACCGTTTCTTCGGGGTGTTCTCACTCTTCTGAAGCTGGTTCATTCGTCCTCTGATGGGGAGGCGATACAGTAACTCTCCGAGGTTGGTGCGATGGGTCTTCCGAGGTCGGATATGTCAGGCGTTTGGCCCCTCCTCCGAAGTTAGTGGCCAAGACCATGGCACTTCGGCCATCACCACCAATTCCTGGTATTTTCTTTTAGCTTATAAGCAAGCAAACTCAACATCTCATAACACCACTCTAGCAGTAGCTAGATTCAACTCTACACAAGCAAAAGAAGCGCACCGAGAGGCAATATTCCCGCAAAAACGTTTACATGCGTAACAAAAGCGGTTACTAGTTTAAAAGCCTCTTCTCTCAGAGAAAGCATTATTGAGTTCCAATACTTGTATCATGCGTATTATCAGGTTATCTCTTACCAGTGCTGTTTTCTTAACCCTTTCCAAGAAGACAAGCCCTCGCACTTGAAAATTGCCACGAGAAGAGCAGAATGCAAATAAAGTATTACATAATGTGTCTAACGCTTGTATAAAAGTGATAAAGCGATGAAGGGGAAAATGAGCGAAGGTGAGGTAATTTACAAAAACATGATCGCTTTTTGCTACTAGTAAAAGAAAAGGCGACCTGGGGAGAATAAAAGCGATTCTAGTAGTACGAATTGCGTTGAGGCAACAAAAGTGTTCCGATCGTTAAGAAAAGCGCTCCCATCTAGGTCTGGATTGTGAACCAATAACTCCTAAATGTTAATCATTCTAGGTTTGACTATAAACCAATAACCCTTGAATGTAAACTATTTTGAAAGGTTTCAGATTTGTTCAAATTTGAGAGGTGACTAGTTTACATTCAGACCCTTTATGATAAATCAGTGAACTTTTAAATGTAAATCATACCTGACTGATTCATATTTAGGGGGGGTCAAAATGTGAACTGCTCTAAAACCTTTGAGACTGATTCACATTTAAGGGTCAACATTCAAGCTCTTAATAGTGAATCAAGTACTTCTTGATTATGAACCAGTAACTCTCAAATATGAACCAGTTTGAAACCTTCCAGATTTGTTCACATTTTGGGGATTACTGGTTCACATTCAGACCTCCAATAGTGAGCCAGTGATCCCTGTGAATGTGAACCAATCTGGAACTTTCAAGACCAGTTCACATTCAGGGATTCACTATTTCAAATGTAGGCCACTGATGGTGAACCAATGATTCCTTGATTGTGAACCAGAGACCCCCAAACATTAATCGGTCTTAAACCTTCTAAATTGGTTCACATTTTGTGGGTCACTAGTTCACATTCAGACCTCTGGTGGTAAACCAGTGACCCCCTAATTGTGAACTAGTAACCCCCGAATATGAACTAGTGTGAAATTTTCCTGATTGGTTCACATTTGGGGGGTCATTGGCCCACATTCAAGCACCTGATGATGAGCTATTGATCCCCCTCCCAAATGTGAACAAATCTGAAACCTTCGAGATTAGTTCATGTATAGGGGATCACTGGTTCACATTTAGGCCTTGAAACTGAACCAGTGACCTGTTGAATCTAAATCAGTCATCACTGGTTCATATTAAGACCTTTGAAAGTGAACTAGTCCTTACTAGTTCTCTTTCCAATGGGTCATTGGTTAACATTTAGGTTATTTGATGGTGAGCTAGTAACCCCTTGAATGTGAACCAATCCTCACTGGTTCATATTTCAGTTGGTCACTACTTTACATTCAAATCCCTCATAGTGAACAATTGACCCTCTAAATGTGAATCAGTCCTTATTGGTTTAATTTTTAAGGGTCACTTGTTCACATTCAAACCCTGGAAAATTACAAAGTAGGTCCCTATAATTAGGCTACTCTTTCCTTCAACCCCCAAATTTGTCCTCCTTGCGGCTTTCGCTGTAGCAACCCCTGCCCCAAATGGAATCCTCCTAGGAAGACTATGGAACAAAGTTCCATAATAGTTGCAGTTGGTTAGTTATTTACTTTCCCTATTTTAAAACCTTTCGTGCATCTAATTATTAACCTATAATGCACCACCAATGCACTTGTTTTGACTTGAATTTCAATTTAAGAAAATGAATAAAAAACATTGCCGCAGCTTTTACAAAACATCAACAAACGACAAGTCAAAGCATAAAACATAAGCATATTTATTACAAATAATAACCATGCATGTGCATCATTACAAAAGTAAAGACTATGCACATGCTTAAAAACAACTAAAATAATACTCGACCTAGAGACAAATGAGGCTAAACTAGCATACATACGTATACTAAAAGACTACAACTGAGATCCATGGTCCACTATGTCCTTCCTTGTGCCACTAGCCTCTGTAAGGCTGTTGGACAACTATAGTTAGCACAACACATAACCAGCAATAAACTAGAATCGATAATGATTCATTAGGTTTTTACCTATAATACAAATGCTAGCTTGACAACCCTCCAAGGTCACCAGCTCCTTACAGATACAAGCTGCACAACAACACTAAAGGGAGTGAGAATCCGAAGATTCACAGTAAGGGATTTGAGTACCTGCAAAGATAGATTAAAAACCTGTATACAAAAATCTGAGGACACTCATATATATAATATATGAAATCTACTATAGGCCCTGTGCAATTTGAGGCCTAACATATGCACATATATTTGAGTCCTGATAAGTGCAATATATAACGGTCAAAGTTGTTGACTTTTTAACAACTTTTTGGCAACTTTAACCATCAATTTCTATCATTTCTTCCCACCTCTCTCAATTTTTCTTGTTTTGTTTCACCTTTATGCAGGTAGGATTGCATTGCGGACGCAGCGGGATGAAGTGAGATCTAGCGAAACAAAAGTTGGGCGTGCAAGGTGACGTGTCGCCAATGATATGAATGCTCTGCCAATTTTTGCATCCTTGGCAATGCATCGCCACCAACTCGAAACGCCCACAACGCATTATCGCAAATTCCCCTGTTTTGCTTATTCCTCGCATTTTGATGGTCCCCTACTCTTTCCCTCAATGCGAGTTGTCCAGAAGGCAAGGATTTTATCCTTTAAGGGAGGTGGAACATAAGACAAAAGGAAAAAAATAGGGTTTTAAATATAAATACCTCAATCAAGGGAGGTAGCCATATTCTACATTCCAGCCTCTTCTCTTCTTCATTTCTAGGGAGCCACCATTGGAGGAAAGCTAGGAGCTTTGTTGAAGGTGCCAAGGAAGTGACTAGAAGCCAAGAAGATCTAGGCATCTAGGATTCATCTTGGGTTTCTTTTTCCCTTCTTTTGTTTCTTGTACTTTTTCATAGATTGTTTGGATTTAAGTTTGATGTTTGTTGCTGGAATGGACATGGAGTAGATCCATCTATCTCCTTAGGATGAAACTCTTGTTATTGGCTATCTAATGTTTATTTGATGTTCTTTTCATGGCTATTGATCGCTTTGTGTTGTCTATTCTTATGTCAAATGCTTGTGTGTTAAATGGCCATTTCACACAAATCACAATCCCACTTAGTTCTTGAGAGAAAAATAAGGGGATGGAAATGAAGAATAGAGCATAATGGGTTTTGCAGATAGAGATAATCTATGAATTCATTAGGTGTTAGGAAGAGTGTCAAAGCTTAATCCATCTTAGGTTAAAACATGAGCTTGAGAAATGCCTTGTTTAATCTTGGGTGAGCAAAACTTGCCTTGAGAAATAGAGTTTTGAAATTTGAGACTCTACACCACACAAGGGGTGACTGTCCTAAAGCTTCACTTAACTTGGATAACAAGAAAGAGAGTGGAATCCTAAGGAGATAGCCTTCACATTTTGAGCACTTTACTCTAGTTTTCTTTAGTAACCCTTGCATTCATTTAGCTTAACGTCTTACATTTCATTAGTTAGTTAGTAACCTCATTCATTCTAGCTCGATGCTCTTCTTACACACATCCACATAATCAATCCTAAATCTTAGTTATTTAAATTGCTTTCTTTTCCATAGTAGTTTAGGTAGTTTGAGTAGCTAGCATTCAAATCTTGGTGGAGACAATACTCATATTTGCCTTTGCACATAACGACACCATACACATGCGGGTGAATAGGGATTACAAATTTAAAGTTCTTGTGATCACAACAAGTTTATTAGGACCCTACCTTTTTCTAGTTATAGCACAAATGTCACCCCGTGCCTAGTGAGTTTTTGGCCCCTAACTCGCTCCTAGCAAGCCTTACCTTGCTGACGTCTGAGTGAACTAAGCTCACTAAACATCCTTCCCTTTGTTGTTGTACAGGTGAACATAATGGATGCTTCTTGCTTGAGTTCTAAAAACCTCATTAGGTGTGCTAGGCTCCCACATAATGCCTCAAGCCCTTGGCTTGTCTAGGCCACTATGGTACTAAGCCTTTACCCAACTAGGTACACTAGGCTCCCACTTGGTGTCTCAAGCTAATAAGCTCGCCTAGATCACCAAGGTACTAAGCCTTGCCAATTTAACTAACCAAGGATGCACTAGGCCTTCACTTACACCTCAAGTCATAACCTGGCTAGGCCATAAGTGCATTAAGTCTTCATCCATGGTGCTCCACTATTCACCATCACTTGGTTCACTCTATCATGGTGAGAAATGCTATGGTTAGACTTGACTCCTTAGGTTGCAAGGAACCCATTTAAGTGCTCTAGGATTTCATATTGGTACCTTAACCCCAGGGCTCAACCAGGCCGCCAACGGTACTAAACCCTTCATTCATTTCCTAGCACTTATTATAGTAAATTAGTTGGCCAACACTTATACCAAACTCAACCTACAGGACTTGATGTAATTCCTAGCACATTGTGTGGTTATTGGATGCACTAAGGCAAGTCTCACTACCTTTCATTCTAAAGCCTCCCAATGTGTCACCATAACTACCATAAAAGCCTCCAATTTGACTTAAGAGGGCCTTAGTCAATTAGGGTGTCAATGCTGTATCTTCAATTCCCAAGGCTATGTCTTTGCCTAGAGTCTCCAATGGTGTTGATGCTGTGGAGCTCAAAGCTGCATCTTCAAAACCTAGAGACGCATCTTTAGAGCTTAATGCTGCGTCCTCAAGGGCTAGAGACGCGTCCTTGGCTGGAGCATCATGGTTATGATTCTATGAAGCATGAAGATGCGTACTTAACCCTAGAGTTGCGTCTTTACTTAGGCCATAAGTCCTTGTAGCTCGTGAAACAGTCAAGGACTTATCCTTGGGTCTTTGGGCCAGGTCATTGGCCTTGTCCTTAGGCCCTGGGGAGCACAATGCTACATCCTTGGGAGCCAAAGATGCTGCATCAAGGCTATCTGAGCTTGGCTTTGGTTCCAAGTGCTCCACCTCATGTTGAAGTTCCCTATGCCCCTTGGCCATGCTAAGGACATTGCCCCATGACCAAACCTTAAGCATCTTACAACATGAAGCTAAATGCAAGGCATCCTAACCAAGCTTAAGTGTTTAATCCACATCACACTAGGCATTGGTTTAACTAGTCCACCATGACAATTCACACCATAACTAATGCATATCTCACAATCCACTTAAAACCATCAAGCAAGACAACTAAGACATGCATCAATTGAATATTTAACTAAATCCTTTACCTCAATTAAAGAGAACAAGCAAGCAATCAAGCATCTACACCAAGAATTTTGGTTCAACTAAAGGTTCCTAAGGTTCCAAGCAAAATCAATATAGAAGGCACTAGTTCAAGCTCATTCAAACTAATCCTTAATAGACTTGCTTGACTTGCTAATGCAAACTAATTGAGGCATTAAACTAGGGATTTTGACTTGTTTAACAAGTCTTACCTGACCATTAGAGGTCCACTACCTAGAGGATCATAACATTCGTTGCTCAATCTCTCTACCACTGTTCAGCTGTCACTTTCCTTCCCAAGTATCCAATGGTCGTCCCTAGAAGTTGACCACCCCTTTTATACAACTTTGCTGCCATTTGGCTTTCCCCATTGTTGTTGCTCACTACGAGAGGCAAGAGTGGCTTTGTTGCCACCTCAAATCCCGCTACTGATCAAGCCCGTCATTGTCCTGTTATGTTGTTTGTGAAAAACCTAGCCGCTGCCACCCACTATTGCATTGCTGCTTGTGCAAATTAAAGGGGGAAGAGAAGATCCGGATCAAAACCCAACTTTTACCCGCATTCTAACCCATTTGACCACTCAACCTCTTGCCTTCTATGTAAACTCACGTTTAATCCTTATATTCCTTAGTTTGTCTGTTTTATTCCCTAACCCTTCTCTATTTGCAAAATAGACACTGACTAAGCTTTTTCTTTCCCCAAACGCTTTTTTGTTCCTATGAACGCTTTTTCCTTTCCCATAATTGCTTCTTGTTTTACTTAATTACTTTTTTATGTTTTTTTTCCCTCTTATTACCCTTCTCTTCACACTCATACCACAATGTGCTTTTTTGTTTACCTAGCTCTTTTTCTTCAATTATATCGCTTTATTTCATGGTTATTAATTTTCATAATTCATTAAACTAGCGAAATTTTTCTATCAACCCCAGCTACGAAAACATATCTTTATCTTCAATCATTAAACTAGGGAAATTTTTCTATCAACCCCAGCTATGAAAACATTTTTTTTATTACTATTAGCAACGTAACAAAAAGGGTATATTATTATATATATGTTTGCTACTGTTTCAAAATTAATGTCTTGGAGGTAATAATCGCTTTTCTTAATATCCAAGCTTTTCTTTGGTAATAATAGATACTTCTCCTAAATGATAAACGCTCCTCCTAAATAAGAAACGCTTTTACAAAATTAGCGCTCAATGGCACCGTAAACGCAATTTTGTCCACACAAACGCTTTTATATCATCTTCCTCGGATTTTGTTCGTCGCTTTGATTACTTTCGTCATTGCAAAAATCCTTTGTATCTATAAGTGATTTAGTCAAACTCAAACACAATTTATCACTAACAAATACTTCCTCCATTCCAAAAAGAATTAAACATATTTTTTTTTTATGTCTAAAAAAGAATGAAACATATCCCACTTTTTAAGGTTTTTAACTTCTAACTTATCTTACTACCCTCATTTAAACTCCTACCACATAAAACTAATAAAATTGTTTTTTTTTTAATCTTCATGTAAACTCTTACTGCACAAAACTAAAAAAAGAATTTTTTCCTTTTTATTAATTATTTAAACTTTTACTGTGCAAACACCTTAATCTTCATACCCAGAAAAACGTTTCATCTATTATAGAACGGAAAGAGTAGCATCTTCTCAATTAAAAGAGCAATTTGGAGTAGGGGTGATTATTCGGTTTAAACCGAACCGAATTAGTCGGTTTATTCGGTTATCAGTTTTAGATGCTAAGGAACCGAAATAACCAAATTAGTCTATAAAACTGAATTCAAACCGAACCGAAATATTTTGATTCGGTTCGGTTTAAACCGAATTAACCGAAAAAATGGTAGTTAAATTCTATAAGAGATGAAATGAGATAAAGATATTGTTTTTCTTTTCAAATTCCATTCAATATAGAAGATTCATTGTCATATTTTGGTTCGGTTCGGTTTAAACCGAATTAACAAAAAAAAAATGGTAGTTAAATTCTATAAGAGATGAAATGAGATAAAGATATTGTTTTTCTTTTCAAATTCCATTCAATATAGAAGATTCATTGTCCATGGAAAGAAAAAAAAAAAAAATCTAAGCTAATTTGGGTTACTTTGTAGCATTATTGTTCATGAAACAAATAAAAAAAATTTTGGTATAAAAAATTTCGGTTACCGAATTAACCGAATTCTAAAACTAAAACCGAACCGAAACCAAAATTTTTGTTATTTGGTTTCAACTGAAACCGAACCGAATTTTAAATTTTTTTTCAATTTTTTTATTTTTTCAATTTAAACCGAATACTGATCACCCCTAATTTGGAGCCAGGAACAACGTTTCCTACAGCCGAAAATTTTTCAATTCCTCTTCCCTAACTTCAAAATTTACTAAATAGCTTAAAACAAGAACAAGACTAACCTTCACTTTCAAGACTAATTGGAACTTGTATTCCTCTTCTTTACTGTATGAACTTCTTTACTAGTTGTTGGAAATTCTTTACAACACTAATCAAACTTCTTTACTCTCCTTCATGGGATATGATCAACATTGCTGGAACTAATTGATGAAGAAAAAATTGTATGACTTCAAAATACTACTAACATTTCACAACTACGCCCCTTTTCCACCAGCATTTGTATTTACTACCATTTACCAACCAATCTACATGTTTCTATCCATAGTACTAAAGCATTAACTCCTTCAAACCCCTATTCCATTACTTCTCTCCCTAAACCTTAAACTCTATATCTTTCCATTAAATCTCAACCTTTACATTAATGATCGTACCTTTATATTTTACATTAATATATAATTTTTTTATAAATTTATTGAATTCATTTACTTACATTGCACAATAAATGGATACTGGTTTCCCCTTTTTAATAATTTATCGGCATCAATTTCTTTACTTATATCCTCTTCTCAACCCTACAACCACCGGCTAGGCCAATTGAGCAGGTGAAACGTTTTTTATATACACCCGTTTTTTTTTTTTTTGGGTTTGTCCTATCTACCAAGTTGCGACAGCAATATGCCACAGTGGCAAAGTATAATTTTCCTAGTAGGGTACAATTATTCCAGTGGCTTGCTTATTAAGAAATTTAATTAACTGTAAAATAAACACTCTGATTAGCCTAAACAATCAATATAAACTTGCAGGAATTGTGTTTCGACCATTAACATATAAAATCAAATTTTCAACTTATTGCCAAAGTAACAAGCTTAGGCAAAAGCTGAGAAATCCTGCAGTTTCAGACCTTGGTATTAAACTTAGGGATAGCAATTGGGTGGGTTGGGTTAGGTTTGAGTCACTCTATTCAAGTTTAGGTTTAATCAGGTTAGCATGAATTCAGGTCTAGATTGAATCATTTAGGTTCAAGTTAATTTCAGGTTAAGTGGATCTTGGGTTCAAGTTAGGTTGGATTTGATTTCTTTGGGTTTAAGCTCAATATAGGTCAGGTCTATTTCAGTCTCAGCTAGTTTTAAGTCAGGTTATTTGTATTTCAGGCCAAACTCGGGTTGACTTGTTGGGTTTATTCGGGTTACTGGTGTATATGCTGAAATCACTTAATCAATTTAATTTTTTTGTTCAATTTTTGTTAAAATTTAAAGTAAATAATTTAATTTTTGATGCAATTAATTTACTTTAATTTTTTGTTTTTTTAGTATGTTTAATTAAAAATTCATAAAATTGTCTGAATCATGTTCCGACAAATTTGTTATGCTGTGAAATTGCTACAAAATATAACTCTAATTCTCTATTACTCTATCAGTGACTAAACTGTAAAATTTTAAAAATTTTAAGTGAAAATGTAAAGATTTAAGAAGTTTAGAGACCCATGTTGTAATTATTGTGGGTGACTAAAATGAAAGTTTTAAAAATTTAGATACCTTATTGCACTATACTTAAAAGTTTAGGAACCAATGATGTAATTTTGACAATTACCTATCAAGATCATCAATCTTACTAAATATGTAAGTTATTTGTTTTAAAAGAATTTAAATATGGAAGTCTTTAAATATTAGACTTAGTAAATATGAATTTTCCAAAAAAAATAAATAAAAGTTATTAAACATTTACCCTAACTTAAACCATAAGTTTTTAATCCTGACTGTAAACCATATACCTACACCTAAACTGTAATGCTAATTGAAACATTAACCTTTACCATAACCTAAACTCTAACCTTAATCGTAAACTCTCAATCTTAACCCTAAACTCCCGAACCTTAACCTTAAAATCCTAAACTCTAAACCTTAACACTTAATATTCTTGTTATACCTTATCCTAAACCTTAACACTTAATTTTATTCCTAACCTTTATTTTAAACCTTAACAACTTAATCCTAACAATTACTCTACACCTTAAGTTTCCTGTTTTATTACCTTCTATATTTAATAAGTCTCATATTTAGAGGCTTCCAAATGGGCCAATTCGTTTTAACTTAAGTAAACTAGCTTAATTTTACATTTTCTATCTTTTTTGCTTAAAACTAATTTTATTTGAAAGTTAATATTATGTAGATGCAATAATCTATTTTAAAGTAAATTTTCATAATTTTATTAAATTTTTATGAATTTTTCATTTTTAATGCCTAAAGCTAGAAAAATTCATAAAAATTTAGTGAGATTACAAAAATTATATTTTCAATTGATTATTACACCTACATAATGTTGGCTGTTAATTAAAATTAGCTTTGAGCAAAAAAAACGTAAGAATAAAAATAAGTCATTTTAAATTCAATTAACTTAAGTTACAACGAACCGGTTTTCAGCTAATTCATTTTAACTTAAGTCAATTGACTTATTTTTAATTTTACATTTTTTTTGTCTAAAATCAATTTTATTTGAAAGCCAATATTATGCAGATTCAATAATCCATTTGAAAGTAAATTTTTATAATGTTGTTAAATTTCTATGAATTTTTCTTTTTTAATGCGTTAAACTAGAAAAATTCATAAAAATTTAGTAAGATTACAAAAATTGTATTTTTAATGGATTATTGAGGCTACTTAATATTATATTTTAATTTAAATTTGTTCTGAGTAAAAAAGATGTAAGAATAAAAACTAGTCATTTTGAAATCAATTGACTTAAGTTAAAACAAACTAGGTGATTTTAGGGTTTTGGGTTTAGGTTTAGGGTTTATGGTTTATAGTTTAGGATTTAAGATTATTTTATTAATTTATTATTCAAAGACCCCTAAATAAAAAATATTTGTATATCATTTTAAAGTTTTCTAAATTGTATGATCATAATTCATGTGTAATTTAAATAAACAAGCAATATACAAAAAAACACAATTTTTTATATTTCTGCCGACCATATATTTATGTTGATTTGGGTTAGAATTTAGCCTTCTCAAGTCTAGTCATTTTATTATTTCAAGTTTAAGCCATTCTAAGTTCAATCCGATTCGGGTTTATATTATTTTGGGTTCAGGCTTCCTCGAGTCTCACTTTATGTGAGTTAAGGTTTAGGTGGAGTTGTGTTCAATTGGCTTCAAATCGTTGACCTTTTTGGACAAGTCAGGTCATATTAAGTTTGGATTCAACTAAGTTGAACTGAGTTATCGGGTTGGATCAAATTTTATCATCCTTAATTAACCTATGAACAAGCATCCAATTGGGCTACAGTTACACCAACCAGAAACTGTGGGACTTTAACAGAGTAAGCCATCATACTAATCCAGAATGGTTTCTTAATTAATTAAGAGCCATGCAATACATTGTCCCGAAGGTTATTTTGTCAGGCTGTGTTTTCGGTGGGGAAAACAGGGAAATGGAAGAGGATTTGGGCGGGAAAATAGGGAAATGGAAGGGTATTTGGCGGGAAAATAGGTAAATGGAAAAGAAAATGGTGGAAGAAAGGTAAATAAAACTGTTAAATTTGTGATTAAGGAATTAACGCGGATTTATTTTTTTGCTCAATAATTATTTAGCGTATATTTATATGCTGTCGGAATTTTACAATTGAATAAAAAAGGGTGTTAGTTAATATTTTTTTGTGGCAACTGTTCGTGAAAATGGTAAATAAAATTGCTTCCACTATAGTATAACGCATATGAAGTTAATTTCCATTCTGGATATATAGTTTTGATTTTTAAATGAAATTTGTATCAAAGAAACGGTAATTGGTCCCCGATTCAGGTTAGTAGCTCCAAGATATAGGTTATTTGCCACAAATTTAGGTTAGGTGGCCACATTTTTAGGGCCGATCATGACACTTTTAGGTTAGCCTGGTCATAATTTTAAGTTACTTGGTCACACTATTAGATTCGTTGGTCCCATATTTAGGTTTTTCAGTTTCACATTTAGGTTATTTGGTTACACATTTAGTTTATATGGTCACACTTTTAGGTTACATGGTCACACTTTTAGATTACTTGGTCACACTCTTAGGTTGCCCTGATCAAGAATTTTGGTTAGTTGGTCCCCTATTTAGTTTATTTGGTCCCAAATTTAGGTTATTTGGTCATACATTTAGGTTAGATGGTCATACTCTTAGGTTACCCTGGTCACGGATTTTAGTTAGTTGGTTCTCAATTTAGGTTATTTTGTCTTAGATTAGGTTATCTGGTCATACATTTAGGTTATGTAGTCACAGTCTTAGGTTACCCTGCTCACACTCTTAGGTTTCCCTAGTCACAGATATTGGTTAGTTGTTCCCCGATTCAGGTTTGTTGGCCCCAAATTTAAGTTATTTGGTGGTTATGTGGTCATAGTCTTAGGTTACCCTGGTCATAGTCTTAGGTTACCCTAGTCATAGTCTTAGGTTACTTGGTCACATTCCTAGGTTCACTAGTCTCAGATTTTGGTTAGTTGGCTCCCGATTTAGTTTTGTTTTTCCCATATTTAGACTATTTGGTCAAATATTTAGGTTATGTGGTCACTACGAATGGCAATCGGGTGGGTTAGGTTAGGTTTGAATCAGATCATTCAGGTTCAAGTTTAATTAAGTTAGCATGTATTCGGGTTCTGGTTGGGTTATTTTGGTTCAGGTTAATTTTGGGTTTGGGTTAAGTCAAGATGGGTTTATTTAGGTTTGGATTTAATCAGGTTGGATTATCAAGTGTTAGACCAGATGCAACTTAATTGTCAAGTTTACTCGGTTCATTGATGCATAAGCTAAAATGGTTGTACCGATTCAACTTTTTTTTTAATTTTGATTAAAATTTAATTTAACTATATATAAAAAATAATATAAAATTTATGAATATATATTAATATATTATTTCTTTAATAAAATACTCTCTTTGTGCCAAGTTCTTTGTAATATTCACTATTCAATAATTAATATATGATTTTTTATTTTCAACATTTTAGTATATAAATGAAAAAATTATTATATTAAATAATAAATAAAGACCTATAGTTTCTAAATATATAATTTCTAAAAAAAATTTCTAACAAATAATCTCCCTCATCCCATTTTCTTTGCTTCCATTTAACTTTTCTGACTAGTTTGACTTGAAGTTATTTATATTATTGTTTATTAAAAAATTAAAAAAAATATATATTTAAAAACTATAAGTCTTGATTTATCATTCATGTATAAAATTCATATATATATATATATATATATATATATATATATATATATATAATATAGATTAATTTTAGATAGAGGAAGTAATATGAATAAATTCAATTCAAACTATTTGAAAAAGTTTAATATGTCAAAAATTATGGGATGGAAAGAGTACTATAATTTTTAAAACCTAATTATTCATATCTCTTTACCACCATTTCACTAATCGTTTCGTATAACTCTTACTTGTTCGTTCTGTAACACAAAACAAATCAATAGAATATAAGAAACTCATTCACATATATTAAATTATAAATTTTCTAAAGTTTTTGCCGACCATATATTTTAAGTTAAAATTGGGTCTTGTCGGGTTTAGTCATTGGGTCATTTCGGGTTCAGGTCAGGTCGATATCGGGCTCTTGTTTTCTCAGGTTTCACTTCAATCAAGTTTGGGTTTAAGTCGGGTTTGGTACAATTTGGTTTGGGTCATTGGCTTTTTTAGTCAAATCAGGTCAGGTAAGGCTTGTGTTCGGGTGGATTATGTCAAGTCTTCGAATCAAGTCAAATTTTTTCATCCCTAGTAGTCACACTATTAGGTTACTCTAGTCACAGTTTCATATTACTTGGTCACACTCTTGAGTTCCCATTGTCATATATCTACGCTTGTTGGTCCACAATTTAGGTTATTTAGTCGCACATTTAGGTTATGTGGTCACACATTTAGGTTACCCTAGTCACACAATTAGGTTACTTGATCACACTCTTAGGTTCCCCTGGTCACGGATTTCAACTAGTTGGTCCTCAATTTAGGTTTTTTAGTCCCAGATTTAGGTTATTTTGTCACACATTTAGGTTATGTGGTCACCCTATTAGGTTATCCTTGTGGCATTTTTAGGTTTCTTAGTCATATGTTTAGGTTACCTAATCAGACTTTTAGGTTCCCCTTATCATGAACTATGGTTAGTTGGTCGCTGATTTAGGTTATTAGTCACGCATTTAGGTTATGTGGTCACATTTTTAAATTTTTTTAATGACAGCAAAAATGACACTCTATTGATATTTAGACAAAAGTACAAAGTTTACACTAATCAAAACAGGGATTGGCAAGATACTAGCCGCTACACCAAAGCCTTATGACCAATCATTATAAATTACGTCTAGTAGGACACAACTATTAAAGTTAGGATAATGATCTAGCCACGGCCTGAAGGCTTCTACTTAACCCAAATCCTTTACACTAAGTCAACATCATTGCATGATTTCAGAAGATGGGTACCTGTTTCGTCTAAACTTAATGTTGGATAACATGCAGTGGGTTCATCACCTATTCAACGTAGCTACATTTGAAGCTATCACATTTGTTCCCAATCGAGAAGAAAGATAAAACTTGAATTTTATGCAAGACCTTCGAACTCATTACATGATTATTTTTGAACATCAGTTTGCTTCTTGCCTTCCAAATTGCCTAAATTGATATGTAAAGAATAGCTTCCCAAATTTTCTTCTGCTTCCTGTTGGCTTACATTCATTGTCCCTCATCCAATATTTTTGTCACATTTAATCCAAAGGATCAAATTGCCACCACCTGCAAGCATTAACCCAAATATCTATTAACTTATTGCACTTAACTATGACATGGTTCACTGTCTCCTCGGGTGCTCCATAACTTGGACATTCTACTCCAGTTTCAATTTGAATTCTTCTTTTTTGTCTCGTTGAATCGCCCTTCCTTACCTTCCAGACACAAATATTTATCTTTTAAGGTATCCAAAAGTTCCACCTCATGAGCTGAATACCATTTGACTGCTGCAACTACACCTCATACAATTTCTTAGATAATATTTTTACTAAAAACTCGCCACTATAGTCATTGCTCCACAACCAATTACCTTGTACATCAAAGAGATTTTGGTCACCTTCAAGACAAGAAATTAGCTCCTGAAACTCTAATTCCTCCCTATACTTAATATCCAACACCATTCCCACCTCCATCTCCAAACTCTCTCATCCCAAAAACCCTTTTAATTTATTAAGCAACTTTTTTCCATTTCTAACTTGACCAACTTACTAAATTTCTCTTTCAAGCATAAATTTACCAACCAAACATCATACCAAAATTGAATTTTCTTCCCATCACCCTCTTGCCATCTAAATGAATTCACAGCCATTCCTCTTTCCTCAATTTGAAAACCTACTTTCAAGATTGCTTCCTATAGTTCCCAATATACCTTTCCTCCAAACTTTTTCCCAACCTTCCCTTTTCACTATACAAGGACTTAATAAATCTAACCTAAAGTACCACCACCACTTTCCTAGTAATGCTAAATTCTTTTTACTCAAGACTACCCATCCTTAAACCTCTTCCTTCTGAGCTAGCTAGTATTTTTTTTCCAAGTAACCCATAGTACACTCCGACCCCTCCCTCCCCCCAGAAAAAATGATTTTGAAGGCTCTCAATTTGCTTGATAATTCTCACCAGAGCACGATACAATGAGAAGCAAAACAAGGAAATACTTCCAAGAACCAACTTAATCCGCAATAGTCTTCCACCAACCGACAAAGTTTTTTTTTTTAAATTAGACAAATTATTTCTAACTTTGTCCACACCCAGACTCCATGCAGTGCCTTTTCTCATATTGTCTCCAACTAACAAACCAAGGTATTTAAATGGCAGATTAGATATTCCATAGTTCAACTTTTTAGCCATCCTCTGTACTTCACTTTATAGAACACTAACTCCATAAATTCTACTCTTTTGCAAATTAACTTGTAGGCTTAAAGCCAATTGCAAACATTTCAAAAAATCATAGCAAACACCGCACATTCTGTTTTGACCATTCTACAACAAACAGCATGTCATCCGCATATTGGAGGTGAGAAATCACCAAGTTTCCATCACTTACTCTTACCTATTTGAAAATCTTTTCTTCATCATCCTTCACCATCATAATATGTAAAGCCTCAACCTTAATAAGGAATAAAAAAGGCAAAAATGGGTCACCTTGCCTTACCCTTTTCTTTATTCTAAATTCGATTGCTGGACTCCAACTCACAAATACCAAAATGTATAAGGATTCCATACAAGCTTTACTCCATCACCTCCATCTTTTTCCAAAACCCATCTGCATCATAATTGAACCCAACAAATTCTAGTCAAATGGTGTCAAGAACTCATTCAAAATCCACTTTCAAATGCTGCCTCCATTTCTTTGCTAGCCTTACCAACTTATTTGCAATAAGAACTCTATCTAGAATCTAACGCCCTTTAACAAACCTGGACTGAACTTCACTAATGATATATGGAATTGCCTACTAGATAGAATTTTTGAAATTATTTTATATTGACATCAGATTAGAGTGATGGGTTTATATTCCTTCAAACAAACTAGATCGCTACATTTGGGAACCAACACCACAACAGAGGAATTTCACCCTTTCTTAATTGATGATATGTAAAAGGGCAGCATATAATTCACCACCTCTTCCTTTAGGACCTTTACCATTTCATAATTTTTCTTCAAAAAATTAAAAGAGAATCCATCAAGTTTAGAGGCTTTATTGCCACCATAAGCCCATACTATTTTTCTAATTTATTCTTCTTCAATTTTCTCCTCTAATCTTGCCTTCAATTTTTTACTTAACATCTTCAATCAATTTCATTTAAAATTTGGCTAGTCCATATTAACCTCCTAAAAGTTTTGTTTGAAGAACCAAAACACTTATTCCTTTACCACTCTCAAGTCTTCCTGCCACTTCCCATCAATGCATAAACCCTTCAAACAATAATTTGTTATTTTTCCTCTTACTACTGCAAGAAAATACCTAGAATTTTCATCTCCATCTATTGCCCATTTTATTCTTTCTTTTGCTTAATCATTTCTTCTTTAATTTTCTCCTTCTCCAAGTATTTAAGTTTGGCCTCCTTTCTCTACTTCTTCTTCTATGAATCCAAGTATCTACTTTTAGATACTAAATCCCACTTATTTACTTCATTTTTCCACTCTTGAATCTGATTATCTAAATTTCCAAAACTCTACAAGGCCTTCAACACTTGCTTGAGTTTCTTTAATTTCTCTTTGAAAACAAAAGCATGAGAGCCAATACAATTATTTCCCTTCCAAGTTGAGATCAAAATCTCATGAAGATCTTCTTGGTCTATCCAACTATCAAAAAATTTAAACGGAATAGGGCCATAATGTAGTGCCTCCTCTTTCAATATAATATGAGAATGATCATAGATACACCTGTATGAGGCCACTACAAATGCTCCAGGCTTCCATTGTAAATAATTTTCTGAGACAAGGAATCTTTCCGGTCTACTCATTTTTTACCCCTCTTTGTTATACCATGTATACTTCCTAGTCCCCATCAGAAGATCACGAAGCTTACCATGTTGAATGAAACTATCAAATTCCCTTGCCACCCTTTTGTCAAAGACATTCCCTCTTTGCTCCTTTTTTATTTTCTAATTGCATTGAAATCATCAAACACAATCTAGATGCTAGCTCTACAAGTCCTAATGTTCAACTTCTGCCATAGATTTTTTTTTTGTTGTGCATGCTATGGAGCATAAATATTCAGCAATATTACATTTTCTATGCAATCCTTCCCGTTTACCAGCCACTATAAGGAAGCCAAGTCCTATGAAATGCTCCTGATTGTGGAATTTACTTGCATTCCACATACAAAATAGACCCTATGTCCTCTCTATTGCATCTTGTTGAACAAAGTCAAAATCATTTGCCACCTCAATGACCTCATTTTCCCACACATATCACCACAAACAATTACTCTTAGAGACCCAAAGATTCTATTCTCTCTACAGTATGCAAGTCTAACCAAATGCATACAGTTAGCAATTGGGTAGGTCAGGTCAAGTTTGGAGGTAGGCTATTTAGGTTTGAGTTTCATCAAATTAGCATGAATTCGGGTCTAAGTTTGATTATTTGGGTTTTGGTTAATTTCGGATTGAGTTTATTTCAAGTTATTTTAAGTTAGGGTCACATTTATTTGGGTTCAAATTGAAAACAAGTTAGGTCAATTTCAATATCGGATAATTTCATATCTGGTTATGCAAAGTTTTGTCTAGATTTGGGTTGGTAATCAAGTTCGTTCAGATTACTGGTGCATAGACTGAAATGACTGAGTCAATTTTTTTTTGTGTAGTTTTTGTTAAAATTTACATTAAAGAATTTAATTCTTGATGCAATTTAATTTAGGTTTATTTTGTTTTTTTAGTATGTTTAAGTAAACAAATCATTAAAATTTTCTTAATTATATTATGATGAATTTGCTGCAATTTCCAACTTTTACTACAAAAGTTTTTATAAAATGTAAATCTAGTTCACTATAGTCTATTAGTAACTAAATTGTAAAATTTCAAAGCTCTTAGGTGAAAATGAAAATTTTGAAAATCTTAAGGACCCATCTTGTAATTATTGTGGGTGAAAATGGAATTTTTTTTAAATGTTGGTACTTTTTTTTTTTTTGCAATGCACTTAAAAGTTTAGAGGTCAATGTTGTAATTTTGACATTTGCCTACCAAGATAATTAAACTTACTATTGAAAGAATCTAAATATGAAACTTACTAAATATAGAAATCCTAAATATAGGACTTACTACATATGGATATTCCAAAAAAATGGAAATTACTAAATGTGAAAGCTCCATAATATAAGACTTACTAAATATGGAAGGCAATGAAGAGGAAAGTTAAGGTTTAGGGTAAGGGTTAATATTCAATGTTAAAGTTTAGGGTTTAGAGTTTTAAGGTTATGGTTAAAGGATTTAGGGTCAAGATTAAGGGTTTATGGTTAAGATTAGGGATTTAGGGTTATGTATTTATGTTTATAGTTGGAGTTTTAATTTAAGGTTTATGGTAAAGGCTGGGGTTAGGCATAGGGTTTATGTTGAAAAAGGGTCTTGTAGGGTTTAGTCATCGGATTATTACTCGATTCTACCTCATTTGATATTGTATCTTCGACCCTTCTTACTTTTGACACTTAATCTTTGTTGCACAAACCTAATAATATGTGCCAAATTTGAGTAAAAAAATGATCCCCCCTGCCACTAGATTTTCTCCAAAGCTACCAGACGCATTCTTTATTTTTGCTTTCTCACTATCCCTTGATCTCACGTTTTCCTACCTATGTCCAACCTTATCCTTGCAATTTCTTCAGTAATCCCAAGCTTGTTTCGCCTTTCTAACCACAGGACTTCTCTATTATTTAATATATACATATATGTGTGTAAAAATAGATTATTTATATTTAAAAATATTCAGCTTAAAATGACGAACATAGTTACTAAAAAGCGACTACGTTCATAGCAAAAGCCATAGATTAGCGACTGAACTAGCAAAATTGCATTAGACTGGCTGGTGACTATATTTGACTGACTTGGAACTAAATTAGCCAAAATATTCTTGACTGACTAGCAACATCATTTGACTAATTGGTGACTGAACTAGTCAATTGCTTTTTTAGTGGCTTGTCTCCTAGCTTCCTTTAAAACCCGACTAAGAATTCTTATTTTATTTTATCATTTCCCTTTTAAAACTGGGGTTGGAGTTGGATGGAGTAGCAGATTGTGGCTTGGCTATGTGAGGATCAAGCTCTAGGGGCCAGCTATACTAAGCAATGAAGCAATGTTGCAAAAGAGATGAAGCAATAAAGAAAAGCTAAAAAAGGGATGAAAACTTCTTTGTCAAATAGGAAAACAACACAAATGCTACAAAGATTACCCCTGATGCTGAAGTCAATAATTTGAGTTGTTTTGAAATTATTGGACCTTTTTTTTCTTTTTTGTATTTTGGTTTTGTGGAGTGTATTCTTTTGTAATTTAATCCTTGTTGAGGTTAGGAGTGTTCATTTTTATCTTACACTAGTTAAGCAACCCATGGGATGCACGACAATCATTTATTGAATTGAAATTGGGTTTATATGTTAAAATGCAAGTTATGTTTTCATTGTTTGTATATGTAGTCTAGTAGTATAATACAAAACTTATCAAAACTCTTACTTTCTATTAATAGTATTATTCAATGTGAGACATTACTTCTTGTAGAACCTGTAATTGTAATGAAACAGATCTTAGTTGCTAAGGTTACAAATCTTTCATCATTTTATTTACATAATCTTATAGTACTTTAACCATTTCTAAGATTACCATTGCTTTGATTTTCTTATAGTGCTTTAACCATTATATATATTCAAATATATAATATAAAATCATGGGTGGTAAGTTATTAATCAAAGTAAGACAAATACTGTAAATCAAGAATTGGCTTGGGAAACCTACATAAAATCATCCCTTATGATGTCAACCTCAAGAATTTGAAGATTTAAATAAATCTTGCTCAATATTTGAAGTTCCTAAGCTTAGTTGACCAATATACAAAAATAAGTTAGTTAAAAGTTTACATTATAGTAGAATGAGAAGTAAAACTAAATGTGGATGAGAGAACGTACAATATGTTAGAAACCTTGAAAAGTTTTGATGAGCAAATAAGTGAAAACTCCTACAATACAAGATGATTCATTTTCTCCTTTTTTTTTTACCAAATTTTTTTTTTTTGGAGAATTCTGACAATAATGTAAGTAGAATTTTATTTCCACTGCAAAAAAATGAAAATTAGCACAAAAAAAATATACACTAATGATCCAAGGGAAAGCATTAAACATCATGGTGTAGAAAATACCTAAAATCCTATAATCTTATGGCTAAGGTGTTAACTGAATCATTCTTAACAATTTGTTGCTTTATTGTACCAACCTCCACAACAACTCCCACAACATTTTTCACACAAAAAGGAATTGAAATAATGATATATAGATAGTACATGCAACATTTGATTGTATTTTGAAAAAATTTTAGAAAAATCTATAGGGAATTCTTCTTAGTCCATATGTGTGCTAAGTTGGTCAAAAACAATAAACTCAAATTTATGCATGGGAAAATCGTGAGATGTATGGTTCACATCATAGATTTGTGTATTATGAGTAAGGTGGATCATAAATGGGTGTGTATCTATAGTCTAGTAAGCCTTCTTCTTTGGAACAACTATGAAATTCTTGAAAATATACATACTTCCTTCAAGAAGCTTTGCTTTAAACTTGTATGCCAAGAAATTTTTTCTAGACCTATGAATTGTCACACCCTGCATATGTAAACCAAAGACATAGTAGTCAATAATAGATCATGAACATATATTTATAGTAGGGAGAAAAGAATAAATTGCAAAATTCAATAGAATAGAAGGGTAAAAAAAATACCTTCTCAACCACAAGAATAAAATTGGTACTGATAACTTAGACTCTTTTTTTGATAACTTAAAATATTTTATAAATGACACACTCTTACTTGAATAATTCAGTCAGTCCTTCAGGAGATAATTCCTTCAATGCAACATATTCTGTCAGGAAACTATAAAAATAAAAATAAAATCATAAAAGAACATATTTGTCCATTGTATGAATTTAAATAGTATGAAATAAAAAAAATCTATTAGTCTTTTTAAATAACTACCTAATCTTTGGCATTGCATAGAATATAAAAATATAAATTAGTGAAGAAATGAAGAAAGGTAGTAAGAGATGACAGGAAGAAATGAAAGGAATAAATGATAATATTGAGTGTGTGCTAAAGGCCAATGTGATAATATACATATAGGATTTGGTTGGACAATACCATTGAAACCAAATAAATTTTTAATGAAAGCATTCTAATGGACCTAAGTATTAATTATCACAAATGAATTCTGAAATTAATGCCATAAATGTACTATAAAGTTAGTGCTAAAGAAAATAGTCATGGGGAAGTTTGATAGACAATATTAATACTATTGAGACCAAACAAAATTGTAATTGGAGTATTTTAATGGAAATTAAAGCTACTAAATAGCAACAAAGAGATGAAATCTATTTAAAACAATTGATTAAGAGATAATATTATTAATGAGTCATTAAGAAGGGAACAAAACTAATGGTGTTTTATTATGCTAAGAGAATAGAAATTTAAATTTAATTATTAAAATGTATAAAAAGTATAATTTTAAAAACTCTCTACTATGACACAAAGAGCTCACTAAAAATTATATTTCAAAATCTAAAATTTAAAGTCATGACTAAATGAGTGCCTAAGTTATTAAACAATACAAATGCACTATACAATTAATGATAAAAGAAGTAATCTTGGGTAAATTGGTGAATTTTAGAGCGAGGGCTATATAAGTATCTAAGTATTAATTATTATAAATGAATTCTAAAATTAATACTACAAATGTACTATAAAGTTAATGCTAAAGAAAACAATTGGGAAGTGGGTGGGTTTCTCCTATACATACATACATACATACATACATATATATACACACTTATATATATATATATATATATATATATTCAATTATTAAAATATATGAAAAATAGAATTTCAAGAACTTTCTACCATGATAGAAATAGCTCACCAAGAATTACAATACCTAAATTTTGGAATCATGACTATATGAGGGCTAAGTTATTAAACCTCACAAACACACTATGAGATTAATGCTAAAGGAAGCAGTCTTGGGGAATAGGCGCTCAAAAAAGTTTATCTTTTCCTAACTCTTTATCTTTTTTGCTTAATCGTTGACAAAAAAAATAATTTTTATTTAATTCTGTTTAATTTTTAATTAATTTAATTACAAACCGTAAATCTTACCAGATCAATCGGATATGGAATATTAGCTGTCCTAGAAATTTCTAGAAATTACTAAATCCACGAAAAATTTGGAAGGAATATCTTTTTCTAAGTCGTGAGTCTTACTAGACCAATCGGATTTTAACTAATAATCCGCCCGGGGATTTTATCAAATCCACCAAGAATGGATTCCCAAAAATTTGTTAAGTATTTAAAAGTTGCTTAACCAATATTTTGTGTATGTTACTATTAGAGATATGTATAGCGTTAGAGTGTTTTCTCCCTTCCACCAGTATCTCATCATCAGTGAATGTAATGAGATTTTGAGCTGTGATGTTGTTGACGAGGTGATCAAAACTATTCACGGAGATATCTTGGGCAACATAAGCCTTGTTCAAAACTTTGAAGAGAGTTTCTCAATGAGCATTAGAATTCAAAAGTAATGAGAGTATGAAAATCTTCTCCGGCAAATGGCTCAACTACTACACAATGCCGTACTCACTTTGCTTTATAAGCTTGAGGAACTCGCATGTTTGTTCATCTGTCACCACTTGAGGGGTTCCTTGCTTCTCCGACACATTTGTAGTAGGGGGTGTAAACTTCGGGTCCATGATATTCTTATCATATTGGAGCTTGCCCATTGGCTCTGGTGAGTAACAACGACCATTCCTAGTCATGCCCCCAACCTCTGGCAGGGTTGATGTAATGTTGGAAGTGTAATCGTATCTCCATGGCACTACTTTGTCCGATTTGTAGGGGAATGGAGCTGGGACTTGAATTCTTAAAGGCTTGACAGCAGGCCTTGAAATTGGTATGACTAGTGGCTTTGGCTTTGTGTCGACTTCTCCTTTCTCTGATCGACTTCCCCACTTAGCATAGAAAAGAAGAGTTGGGACGAGTCCATAAGTCCTTGTAAGACCTCGTAAAATTATGAGCAAGTTTGGATAGAGTGACCTTCACTATTGTGAAAAGCACGCCACTTTCTATCCTTGTCTTCTTTGTGCTCAAGTGAATGCTTTTCAATGATGACCCTTTTTTCATAAGCCATGAGTATATGAACTTAAGGGGGGTTGTAATATCATCAACTGATGTCTTTATAAGATGGTCTTCTTCTATCATATTCACAGGCCCAGCTTGATGAGGTGGCAATGGGTTGTGGGTGACACTTGGCTCATCAGAAAAATCCAGCCACTTTGACTTAATCAGCTGTTGGACCACTAGCTTTAATGCTAGACAATTTTTGATACCATGGCCCGTAGTACTGTCATGATATGGGCAAGTTACATTGGGATCATACCACTTTGGATAGGGTGGTTCCGTTGGCTTCGTAGGAATTGGGCGAATAAGTCGACTTTCGATGAGCTTAAGATATAACTCCGCATAGGTCATAGGGATTGGTATGAATGTTTTTCTTCGTCTTTGTGTGCCACTGGTAGAGCTGGAGTAGATGGTCATGGTTCAGTGGGCTTAGCAGCGGGATAACATGAGTGAGGCACAATGGCTAAAGCACCTGCTAGGGGAATTCTTCTTCCCTGACCTACTTGTTTCACCTCTTCATCCTTTCTTCTAGGCGGTCCCCTCTTTTTGCTCCATTACTATAAGACTCGATGATTTTTCCAGTCTTGATCCCATGCTCAATTCATTCCTCGAATAAGACAATATCGGAGAAGTTATTTTCTGAGTTGCCAATGAGCTTGTCATAGTGTGGGTATTTCAATGTTTGGATGAACAAGGTCACCGTTTCTTCTTTCGTCATGAAGGGTTGAACTTGTGCTACTGAGTCCCTCCATCTTTGAGCATATTCTTTGAAAATTTCTTGTTTATTCTTTTCCATGTTTTGAAGAGTTTGACGATCAAGAGCCAAGTTCATGAAATGCTTATAGTTGTTGATAAAAGCTTGAGCGAGGTCATTTCAGGTTTTGATGTTTCTTGGACCTTGGCTTAGATACCACTGTAGCGCAGATTTTGTAAGACTTTATTGGAAAAGAGCCATCCATATCTTTTTGTCCTTTATGAGTGGTTATATCTTTCTCAAGAACAACGTGATGTGAGTGATAGAGTAACATGTTTCGTCATACTTTAAGAAATCCGACACCTTGAAATCCAAAGGAATTACCACATTCGGTACCAAGCAAAGGTCATCTACGGAAAGAGATCCAAATATGGTGCCTCCTTCAATAGCTCAAAGCCTCTTCTCTATAGTCTCAAGCTTCTGAACATCTTCTTCTTCTTTTATCAGTGTCTTCCTTCCTTCGTAGACGGGGTTGTGCCTTAAATGAATACCGTCGAATAGACCTGAATCTTGAAAAAGCATTTCTTGAACTTGGGCCTGTTGCGGGGTGAACCCCGGGGGGTAAATGGGATCCAGCGGGTCTTTAACGGGGGTTTGGATTACTTTCCCCTTGATTAGCTCCATTAACAGCCTCATCTGTTCTGCCATACTCTCAATCTTTGACTCAATATTAGTGAGGCGTCCTTCGACTTCGTTCCACCGTGAGTCTTGTTTGCAACCGAGTTGAATTCGGATGTTGAGTACTAATTTTTTCTACCTTTTTAAAATGAGATTTATTTCATCAGATTTCATGAATGAATTAATGCATGATGTGCATGATAAATTTTATTAATGCCTCACTTCGACTTGTTCCACCATGAGTCTTGTTTGCAACCGAGTTGAATTCGGATGTTGAGTACTAATTTTTTCTACCTTTTTAAAAGTGAGATTTATTTCATCAGATTTCATGAATGAATTAATGCATGATGTGCATGATAAATTTTATTAATGTGATTAAAAAAACTGAGTTGAATGGCCACTATTGCGGCACTTACAAACTCTACTAACTGTTCATGCCTAAACATTTAGCGTAACACTAGATCACCAAAGGAATCCTAAAAGCAAGCTCCAAAGCCATAATTGTCGAGCTTACTTTATTACACTGAAAACTGAAAAACTAAAAGAATTTCCCGATGTGGCCATATTGCTTGCGAGCCTTCTTGATATAGCGGATCATCTTTCACTATCTCAGACATGAGTTGGGCCAGGTACTAGCAATTGTGTCATTGGCTTCTTCACCCATCCTCTTTGTAACACGGGTGACCTTCAGTACTTCCTCTACAAAGTCTTCTATTTGACATGTAGACTAGATATACTTTCATTTCTAGTTCCCCTTCTCCCATTCATTCTTATCGCATTCCTCGACTTAACTGCTTAATGATGGCCTGTTTGTCTTCTGGCTTTCCTCGCAAGAGTAGATTATCGTTCCTTAGTGCCTCCAGTTCAAAGTTTTTCTCATCTGCCTCGACTTGGATCTTGTTCATCTTGCCTCTTTCTTCTTCAAGCTCCTTCTCGAGATACTTTTTAGTAGCACAACTAGGTCTGTCTAGTGGGAGAATACCTTCCCTTCAATTTTGCCTCCATTCCGGATATCTTTTTAGAGACACTAAGGTTTCTAGGTTTCATTAGGTAGACTTTCTTCCACGTTATTGCCATTCCAAAAATGAGACGGAGGCATTATGGATCATCGTAAGAAAACTCAAGCTCACACAGCCAATGTGTCAATGGTATGAATTATTGAGACCCAAATTGCCTACAAACCAAGGCTGGGGCGTAAGTTGTTCCTATCCATATTCCAAGAAGGGGAACTCATGGGAGCTTCTCACATCCATAGAGCACTGGTTTTGCTGAAATAAATGGCGCCTGTTGACACCCAATTTCGTCCGACTATTGAAAATAAAAAAATTTTAAATTTTTTTTTTAAAATTAAAATTAATTATTATTAATTAATTAATTAAAAAAAAAGAAGAAAAAAATTAAATTAAATAGTTTAGGGGGGTATTTTTGTTTCGTAAGGTTAGATAGTAAATTTATATATATATATATATATATATGTAAAATATAAAAGGGGAATTTTTTGACAAAAATAAGAAGTTTGGGGTAAATATGACAAAATTGAGAAGTTTGGGAAAAATCTGACAAAATCTGAAAATTTCAGGAAACTCTGGTAATTTTTTGCATGATTTTTGGGCCAAACATTCAATTTTGGGCCAAATTGACAGAACAGACAAATTTGGGCCAATCAGTAATTTCATTAAAAATCGAGGACCAGACCAGTAGTCAAAGAAAGCTAAAGGACTAAAACTGTCATTTTGACCAAATTATTTTTTTAATCTATTTTTAATTAAATTTCGAATTTTTTTTAAATTGAAGGAATCTAATGCTCCTTTATCTATAAATAGGGGTCCAAGCCTGCAAAGAAATAAGGAAAAAAATCAAGAATAGAGCCCCTAAATTAAAAAAAGTAAAAACTGTAGCTTTAGTCCCTGGCTCTCCTCCCTTTTCCCAGAAATCCCAAACCTTTCCTTGTTGCTGCCCGACGCCGTCATCTCTCTTCCGTTTACGCATAACCTCGACCCCTCCAAGCCCGACGCCGTCATCTTCTGTCCCCCTCCCTCTTCACCGCCGGCGCCCCAGCAGCTAAAAACGCTGCCGTCCGTCCGCCCAAACCCCCTTGTCGCCTTGCTTTTTTTTTTTCCCGCCGCGTCTCCTCTTCTCTCCCTCCACTCGCCGCCGCGTCTCTTTTTCTCTCCCTCCACTCGCCGTCGCACCTCCTCCACCTTTCGCCACCCTCCTCGCCACCTCACCTCTCTCCTCCTCCCTCTTCACCGTCGACTCCCCCTGCTGAACGCCGCCTGTCGTCGTCCCTCCCCTGTTGCCGTCCGCCACCGTCGTCCTCTCTCCTCCCCTGTTGCCGTCCGTCGCTTCTCTTTTCCTCGCTATCCTTCTTCTCCTCTCTCCCTCCTCTTTCCGTCGCTTCTCTCCTCCTCCTATCCCCGTGACGTCGCTCAGCTGAGCACGCCGCCCTAGCCCCTGCCGTCGCCCGCCAACCCGCGACCCGACCCGCCAGGAATTTGAATTCTTTTTCTGTTTGGGTAAAGCTCCTCTTTAAACCTTGATCTTATCATATTCTTTCACACAAGTCACTAACCGTTTTTTGTTTTTTGCAGAACTAACAATAAACTTTTGTGTGTTTATTTTTTTTTCTTTTTTCTTCTTTCTTGTTATTTATTTTATGGAAGGTTATACCTCCTACCTTTATGTGGATGGCCAAAAGCCCCACCTTATTTTTTTCTTTTATTTATTTATTGTCATTTTATTTACATTTATTTATTTTATGCACTTTATATTTTTTTTTAGTGGATGGCTAAACGGCCCACTTTCTTTATTTATTTACTTTTCTGCAATTATTTACTTTATGCACTTTTATTTTTTTAATTGGATGGCTAAATGACCCACTTTCTTTATTTATCTACTTTTTTGTAATTATTTACTTTATGCACTTTTATTTTTTTAAGTTGATGGCTAAACACCCCACTTTATTTATTTATTTACTTTTCTGCAATTATTTATTTTATGCACTTTTATTTTTTTTTACGTGGATAGCTAAATGCCCCCACTTTCTTTATTTATTTACTTTTTCTGTAATTATTACTTTATGCACTTTATATTTTTTTAAGTGGATGGCTAAACGCCCCACTTTCTTTATTTATTTACTTTTTCTGCAATTATTTACTTTATACACTTTTATTTTTTTTAAGTGGATGGTTAAATGTCCCACTTTCTTCATTTATTTAATTTTCTGCATTTATTTATTTTATGCACTTTTATTTTTTATGTGGATGGCTAAACGCCCCATTTTCTTCATTTATACTTTTCTGCCATTATTTACTTTATGCATTTTTATTTTTTATGTGCATGGCTAAACGCCCTACTTTATTTATTTATTTATTTTTCTGCAATTATTTACTTCATGCACTTTTATTTGTTTTAAAGTGGATGGCTAAGCGCCCCACTTTTCTTTATTTATTTTACTTTTCTTCATTTATTTACTTTATGCATTTTATTTTTTCACGTGGATGGCTAAACGCCCCACTTTCTTTCTTTATTTACTTTTCTCCATTTTTTTACTTTATGTACTTTATTTTTTTTAAGTGGGCGGCCAAACACCCTACTTTATTTATTTATTTATTTTTTTGCATTTTATTTATTTATTTCTTTATTTTTATACACTTTATTTTTGCGTGGACGGCCAAACGCCCCACTTTATTTATTTATTTATTTTTCTGTACTTTATTTATTTCTTTATTTATTTACTTTCTGTGCTTTACTTATTTCTTTATTTATTTACTTTATCTGCACTTTATTTTTACGTAGATGGTAAAGCGCCCCACTTTATTTATTTTTTTACTTTCTGTAATTTATTTTTCTTTATGTGGATGATTAACCTTATTTTATTTATTTACCATTTTTTTATGGCTGGCCAAAAGCCCATCTTACTTCCTTATTTTTATTACAACAAAGCCCCCCATCCTTTATTCCTTTTTTTCGTCATTTTAAACTTTATTTCGAATATTAAGACACTTATCTTCTTTTTATTTCCTTTAAATAAAAAAAATTAACCTCTTATTCCTTTTATAATAAATAAATAAATTTTTATTATAAAAAAATCATAAGCAGACGATTCAACAAAAAAAAATCAATGGTTTCGAATAAGTATATTTTTTAGATCTACGGATTAGATAATTACTTAAAAAAATCTCTAAAAAAATGAAAAGAAAAATAAAATTTTATAAAAAATAATAAAAAGGAAAATAATATTAAGATCATTAAAAATCCATATTCGGTAAAAATTATGACAAAAATTAATAATTAATAATAAATTAAAAATTAAAATTTTCATCAAATTCCACATCTAGGTGATTCAATAGAATCCATGGTTTGGAAAAATATCAAATTTAAAATAAAAAATGAATAAAAAATAAGTACCAAGATAAAAAAAAATCCATATTCGGATTATTCGATAGAATTTATGATATAAATTAAATAATTAATTAAAATATACAATAATATAAACAAAAACTAAATTTCATTAAATTCCGTGTCCGGGTGATTCGATAAAATCCATGGTTCGGAAATACCAAATTTATTGTAAAAAAATTATACAAATTAATTACTAAAATTTAGAAGTTCATATTAATTTAAAAACCCACATCCGGATGATTCAGTTAAAATTTCTGGTTTGAAAATTAACTGAAATTATTTTAAAAGCAAGCAAAACAAAATTAAAATCAACTAAGGTACCAATTTTGGGCGTTAAAATAGAGTTATTTTAACGTAACCGTACTCCAGAACCCTCGAACACTCGTAGACCATTTTTAGGTGTCCAATCGACCTAGGTGAAACCGATTGGCAGCGACTCCAAAAAACCGCCACGTTGCCACAGCTTGGCGACTCTACTGGGGATATCCTAAGTTATTGAGTCAAGCCTAAAAGTTGATTTGTTTTGTTCTGCTTTGCTTATTTTTATGTGGACTCATATAATATATTTACTTATCGTAAACATGCATTATGCATTCACGACATGAAGCTCTATACCCGAGCTTCCTCAATTCGAACACGTTCTGTCAAAGCGGAATTGGTGTTGTTTTCCTTGAGACTATGGTCTCCAAGCCTTCACCGGTTTCAAGTAGCAAAGTAGTGTATTACCTCCTGAGACGGATAGTGTCTGCATGGGCCCACGAAAAGCTACGACCCGAATAATTCTTTCCTTACATAAACCCTCGTGGGTAAGGAATTGAGCTGTCACTATAATATAGTGATGGGATTTGGGAACTACCCTCGGCCTTTTTGATAAACCACCCTATGCATATAGAATTCCCCACTTAACCATAGAACTGGCCATAGAATTCCTACCATTTACCAACGCTATGAGCATGTCATTGTTATGCAATTTTATTGCCCTACACTTTTGTTTTCTTCGTGTCTTATATTTATGGGCTTTAACTCCTTTTCCCATAATAGTTCATGAGTTATTAATTGCTATTTAACTTGTTAATAACCTTATTTTTCTTTTGTTGTACTTCTGTTTTGTGCAATTTTCTTCATGCATCAAAACCACGCATCAAACTGTACTAACTTTTTGGTCTTTCTAATGACAACTAGAAGTCTTGAAGTTCCACGATAGTGGATAATCAAACTCACTCATTGCATGCATGCATTACATCAATCACATACATGTAAAGTCTAATAAAATGAATCTCACTTTAAAAAGGTAAAATTGGCCCTCAACACCGATATTCAACTCGGCTCCAAACAAGACTTATGGCAGAGCAAACCGAAGGACGTCTCACAGATATTGAATCTAAAATAGAAAGCATGGCTAAGCAAATGAAACAATTAATAGAGCTAATCAAGGGGAAAGTAACCCAAGTCCCCGTCAAAGAACCACAAGATCCCACTTTTCCCCCAGGATTCACCCCACAACGGATCTCAGTTCAAGAAAATCTTTTTCAGGAACCAAGTCCATCCGCTAGCATTCACCTGAAACAAAATACTGCCTATGAAGAGAAGAAGACATTATCAAAGGAAGAAAGAGAATCTCAAAAGCTCGAGACAATAGAGAAGAGGCTTCAGCCCATCGAATGAGGCACTGTATTTGGATCTCTCTCGGTAGATAATCTTTGCTTGGTGCCAGATGTTGTGATTCCTTCAGACTTTAAGGTGCCAGACTTTGTGAAATATGATCGAACAAGTTGCCCTATCACTCACATTACACTGTTTCTAAGAAAAATACAACCACTCACAAAAGACGAGAAGGTGTGGATAGCACTTTTTCAAGAAAGTCTTACAAAGTCAGCACTACAATGGTATCTAAGTCAAGGTCCAAGAAAACATCAAAACATGGAATGACCTCGATCAGGCTTTCATCAACAACTATAAACATGTTATGGACTTGGCCCCGAATTGCCAAACTCTCCAGAATATGGAAAAGAAAAAACAAGAAACCTTCAAGGAGTACGCTCAAAGATAGAGGGACTTAGTCGCACAAGTTCAGCCACCCATGATGGAGAGAGAAATGGTAACTTTATTTGTTCAGACACTGAAGTACCCATACTACGACAAACTTATTGGCAATTCGGCAACCAATTTCTCAGACATTGTCATGTCTGGAGAAAGAATTGAGCATGGGATTAGGACCGGGAAGATCACCAAATCCTTTAATGATGCCATGAAAAGAGGAGAACCATCCAAAAGAAAGAATGATGAGGTACAACAAGTAGGACGCAGAAGAAGAATTCCCCTCGTGGGTGCTGTGGCTACTGGGCCTCGCCTATCCTATCCTACTAATAGGTCCAATAATTATCCTCTCGATAGGCCTAATCAATTACGGCCACCTGTTCCGACCCCTTCAGTGCCCATACAAAGACAAAGAGAAATTTTTGCGCCAATTCCTATGACTT
The DNA here is from genome assembly GCA_005392925.1 of Aquilaria sinensis. NCBI lineage: Eukaryota > Viridiplantae > Streptophyta > Magnoliopsida > Malvales > Thymelaeaceae > Aquilaria > Aquilaria sinensis. The sequence continues at coordinate 22,244 of SMDT01001495.1, read as the reverse complement.
ACACTGAGTTATATCCAAAGCTCATTGAAAGTCAACTTATCTGCCCAATTCCTACAAGGCCAATAGAACCCCCATATCCAAGATGGTATGACCCCAACATAACTTGCCCATATCAAGATGGCGTTGTGAGCCATGGTCTAGAAAATTGCATAGCTTTGAAACGCATAGTCCAACAATTAATCGAGTCAAAATGGTTGGAATTTTCTGATGAACCGAACGTCACTCACAACCCATTGCTGCCTCATCAAGCTAAACCGGTTAATATGATAGAGGAACACCGACTGATAAAGAAGTCGGTCAACGACATTACAACCCCTTTTAAGCATGTATACTCATGGCTTGTGAAAGAATGGGTCATTATTGGAAAGCCTTCTCTTGGACACAAAGAAATCAAAGGTGAAGAATGGTGTGATTTTCATGACAGTAAGGGTCATTCCATCCAGGAATGCTCAGAATTCCGTGAGAATCTACAGAGACTCATAGACTCATCCCAACTCAGCATTTTCCTGGGACAAGATTTGCAAGGGATCTCAGAGCCATTGAAAATCTCTACAAATGAAGGGAAATACGGCCTAGGTTTTACACCGACAAGGCAAGATAAAATGAAGACGATAACTGAAAAGAAAGAAAAGAGGTTTGCACGACTAAAAGGGCATCCTCTAGAGGGAAGAAATCTAGATATCCCTGACATCACTAAAACATTCATGAGCGGTAGCTTGATTCCGAAAAATCACAATGAAGGCGCGCTGACCATCAGCATCGACAAGTCTTTTGAACATCTTTCGATTCAGGCAATAATCAGTGATTCACTCGAAAATGAGGAGCTCGTTCAACCCTGTAGCCCACGGGATGTGCTGAACAATTGGGAGGTGATAGAACTACCTGTTGTAATCAAGAGCTTTTCAAAGTAATCTAATAGTAAAAACCTCGTAAAGAAAGGTTCAATCAATAGGGTGTAGTCTTTGCTTAAGTGAACCTTTTAGTGATTGCTTTTCATTCAAATAAAGTTGTGATTTACGTACATTATAAATAAAGCACCAGTTTGCATCCATCTCATTCTCACCATTTTCTCTTCTCTCTTTTCTCTCTGGCTAATGCAGACCTAAAACTCTCTATGATGACAATGAAAGAATAAACTTTGATAGTCCTGTAAACACTGCTGACTCGGATAACGAAGATCTTCAAATATCTCCTGAGTTATTAAAAATGATCGAGTAGGATGAAAAAAAAAGAGCAACAAGTCAAGAACCAACTGAGACATTCAACTTGGGAGACAGTTAGGATGTAAAAGAAGTTCCACTTATTGAAGGAATATGTGGACGTATTTGCTTGGTCATATCAAGATATGCCCCGCTTAAGCTCGGACATAGTGCTACACAAAATACCATTGAAGCCTGGGGTGAAGCCTGTCAGACAGAAGCTACGAAGATTAAAGCCGGATCTGATCTTAAGAGTAAAAGATGAGATTCGAAAGCTATGGGATGCCGGATTCCTTGGAGTTGCTGAATATACAGAATGGGTTGTCAACATAGTTCCAGTTGAAAAGAAAGAGAGTGGGAAACTAAGAGTTTGTCAGGATTACCAGCCTTTGAATGAGGCCAGCCCTAAAGATAACTTCCAACTTCCTCACATTGATACATTGGTGGATAATACCGCAAGAAACTCTTACTTTTCTTTAATGGATGGCTTTTCTGGATACAATCAAATCAAACTCGATCCAGATGATATGATAAAAACTGCTTTTATTACCCTTTGGGGTACCTTCTACTATAAGGTGATGCCTTTGGGGTTAAAAAATGCTGGTGCTACATATCAAAGAGCCATGGTCGCCTTATTCCATGACATGATGCATAAAGAAATTAAAGTATATGTAGATGACATGATTGATTGCCAAAACTTTCACTGTTGGGGGGCATCTAAATGTACTGAGAAAACTATTCGATAGACTTCACAGGTATCAACTAAAATTGAATCCTGCCAAATGTACTTTTGGAGCCTCTTTAGGAAAGTTATTGGGTTTCATGGTAAGCAAAGATGGGATTCAAGTTGACCCAAGTAAAGTCAAGGCAATACAAGAAATGCAACCCCCGAAGACTCCAAAAGAAGTAAGAAGTTTTCTGGGCAGAATCAACTTCATAGCAAGGTTCATATTCCAATTGACATCCAAGTGTGAACCACTTTTTAAATCACTAAAGAAGAACAATCCGATTGAGTGGAATAATGAATGCCAAGAGGCATTTGAGAAAATCAAGCAATACCTATCAAATCCACCAGTCTTGGTACCAACCCGATCTGGAGAACTGTTGATTCTATACTTATCAATACAGGATTATTCATTAGGGTCCGTATTGGGTCAACGTGATGAGACAGGCAAGAAAGAGCATGCAATTTACTACTTGAGCAAGAAGCTTACCATATATGAAGTGAAATACTCAGTAGTAGAAAAGTCTTGTTGTGCCCTTGCATGGGTAGCGAATCGACTACAACACTACATGCTCAACAATACCACATTGCTAATCTCTAAGACTGATCCCATCAAGTACATCTTTGAGAAACCCGCTTTATCAGGCAGAATCACAAAATGGCAAATGCTGCTGTCTGAATACGACATACAGTATGTCACCTAGAAGGCTGTAAAAGGGAGTACGATTGCTGAATATCTAGCTGATAGAGAATTGGATGATTATGAGCCAATGAGAATGGGCTTTCCTGATGGAGATATAATGACGATAGAACAGGATGTCTCTGAAGATGATGAAACATGGAAAATCGCGTTCGATAGAGCATATAATGTCTTGGGACAAGGGATTGGAGCTATACTCATCTCTCCAAGTGGAGAACAGTTCCCCCTCACAGTGAAAATCACATTTCCTTGTACCAACAATATAGTAGAATATGAGGCATGTGCTATGGGACTCCAAATGGCATTGGGACTGAAGGTATGAAATCTCCGAGTTTATGGGGATTCCGCATTGGTCATATATCAAATAAGTGGAGAGTGGGAGACAAGGGACTCAAAATTGATCCCTTACCAAAAGCTCATACTAGACTTGGCAAGAAAATTTAACAGTATAAGCTTCCATCATCTTCCAAGGGAAGATAATCAAATTTCGGATGCCTTAGTTACTTTAGCTGCCATGTATATGATAAGCGACCCTGAGTATACTCCTATTTTTGAAATGAAAATACTAGATTCCTCAGCTTATTGCATGAGCGTGGAGGAAGAATTGGATGGGAAACCTTGGTATCATGATATCAAGAAATACCTCCAAGAATGAGTATATCTACCAGAAGCATCAGAAAATGACAAGAAATTTTTATGAAGGTTGTCAATGGGTTTTCTTTTAAACCTAGACATACTTTATAAGAAAACCCCAAACTCGATGTTACTTCGCTGTGTAAATGTTCATGAAGCACGAAAGATCATGGAAGACGTTCATTCTTGAATGTGTGGAGCACACACTAGTGGTCATACCATGGCAAGACAAATAATGAGGGCTGGCTACTGTTGGCTCACATTAGAAAGTGATTGCATCAATCACGTAAGAAAATATCATAAGTGCCAAATATATGCCAACAAGATCCAGGCTCCACCTGCCCCTCTTAATGTAACAGCAATACCTTGGTCTTTTGCTATGCGGGGAATTGATGTCATTGGAGCAATTACCCCCAAAAGCTTCTAATGGTCACAATTTCATTCTAGTGGCAATAGACTACTTCACCAAATGGGTAGAAGTTGTGTCTTATGCAAATGTAACTCAAAAGGTGGTATGTCGGTTCATTAAGAAAGAGATCATTTGTCGCTATGGGTTGCCAGAGTGTATCATCTCAGACAATGCCACGAACTTGAATAATAAAATGATGCAGACCTTGTGCCACAGTTCAAGATCAAGCATCTCAATTCAGCACCTTATCGACCGATGATGAATGGCACAGTAGAAGCTGCCAATAAAAATATCAAGAGAATTATTGAAAAGATGATTGTCACTTACAAGGACTGGCATGAGATGTTACCTTTCGCATTACATGCTTACAGAACTTCTATCCGTACTTTTACTAGAGCAACAACTTTTTCTCTGGTATATGGTATAGAAGCCGTACTGCCCATTGAAGTTGAGATTCCTTCATTAAGGGTACTGATGGATACCTAATTGAAAGAAGCAGAATGGGTTAGGGCTAGATATGAGCAATTAAACCTAATTGATGAAAGAAGAATGATCGTCCTCTGCCATGGGCAACTTTATCAAAGGAGGATGATCCACGCTTACAATAAAAAGGTTTGCCCACGACAATTTCATGAAGGTGACATAGTGCTCAAGAAAATTCTACCCATTCAGCATGATTCTAGAGGAAAATGGACACCAAACTATGATGGACCATATGTGGTGAAGAAAGCCTTTTCAGGAGGGGCCTTAATTCTGACAGAAATGAACGGACGAGTGCTACCAAAACCAGTAAATTCAGATTTAGTAAAGAAGTACTTTGCATAATGATGAAGTTTTCCGACAGAAGGGAAGAAGTGGGTACAAGATTGCCAGAGCTTGTTCGACCAAAATTGTCAAAGAGAGTGTTCTTCTCTCAGATCTTCATTGTTCTTCATCTGTACCCAAGACTTTTATATTCCCTTACTCATAAATGAAAAGCCAATTCTCTCTAGCTCTTCTTCTTCAAATCTCACATTCAACTTTTGTATTCCCTTATCCATAAATAAAAATACAATTCTCTCTAGCTCTTTTTCTTCAAATCTCACATTCTTGTTGGCCTCTAGTGTGCAATAAATTGTGACTTTGTAGGAAGGGTAGTAATAATTAAAACTCAGAAAAAGCAAAGACCGTAGATTACTTTGATAAGCTTTATGAATTAAAATAGGTAAGATCGAGGTCCTGCTTTGCGAACGGCACAAAACATTGGCTAACAGGAAAAATGGAGTAACAAATCTTCGGGAGATGGCCTTGGTGGTTGCCTGGATGATCGCTTCAAAAGTCTTACAATTAAAAATAGGCGCATGATTATATCATCAAGAAGGAAGCATACTCACGAATGTTTCAACAGGGATGACTATCCAAAAAGGCAAAAAGTATGATGCGGGAAAACGTTAAGGAAGTTGAGACCAAAATTCAGGAACAAGTCAAGAAAAACTTCTTTGAAGGGGTTTTCGAAAAGAATTGAGCTTTTGAGGCAATGGACGAGAGCTGAGAAGCATAAAGAGATTCAATGGTAATCCGAGAAGGCCATCATAAAAAGGATTCAGTAAAGCAAAGGCATAAAGAGCTATATCCACACAAAAAAAAAAAAAAGCCATTAGTTACACATGCCCTGCATTCATGCATTTCACATCATGCATGCATGGCTTTTGCATAACAGGGACCAAACGGAGAGTATATCCGCAGCATGATTACAACAGTATAAGCTGAGACTTCAACTTCATCAGCTCATTCTAGTCTATCACTGGAGGCACAGCTAATACGCTCGACCAAACCGCGTCAAGAGTTCAACATTATGGTCAAGGATAAGGTAGACTTTAAAAATATTATCATTGACAATTTGTCAAAAGCTGGCAATGGATTCGATAATCGAGGCTACACCCGTAAAGACGGGATCAATGTCAGCTCAATGGAATATCAAATAAGAGATAGCTATGGTCAAGGATAGGGTAGACGTCAAGAAATATTGTTATTGACAATTTGTCAAAAGCTGGCAATGGATTCGATAATCGAGGCTTCACCCATAAGGACAGGATCGACGAAATATCAAAGATAAGAGATATCTATGACATCAAAATATTGTCAAAAAGTAGGCTCCCTTTTTCCGATTAAGTGGCAGATACGGTACTCCGTGACTCTCAAGTCGGTTGTCTCAGTTGCCCATAATAGCTTATTCCTTCCTCCCCTTTTTCTTTTATTTCCTTCTAAAAAATGGATCCTACTATTTCTGCCTTGTGAAAATACTTTCCTTCTCTCCCAATGAACATTCTTAAAAAGATTTACCGAGTTCACTGTGAACGATTAAGAGTTTTGATGCACAAAGGAATCCCTGAAGATGTGCGGTGGTTAATTGAAGCTAAGGTACATTTGGCAGGTGAAGTCCCAGATGCATTTGTGTCTCACATGCCTGGCATAGGCAAAAGCTCTTACGCTAAAAAGTGAAGAGCGAAAAGGTTACAAGTCTGTCACAAATACGGTTGATGGACTTGTAATACTAAATATCGTTCTTTAGGAATGATCTCTGATAATCGGGAAGATAAAATACGATACATCAAGAATGGCCTGAGTAAAAATTCGTTGGATGATATCCGATTGACTCTTAAGACGCATTCATGTGGATCAGTGCAACGTTAACTTCTTGATTTATGAAGTATTTTTCACGAAGAACGAGAGCGTTATAGTCCTGGGAATCTGACTTTAAAAGACCCTGTTTGCCAGTTTATAAGAAAACTGGATGGGAAGCAAATCCCCGACTCATAAAAGGCGTTGAAGCCGTTACTGGACGTAAAACCAGTGGAAGATGTGAGCCACAGTCACAATTACTGTACATACAATTTGTCATATTTGGCAAATTTACCTTTTCTTTTGACAATAATGTACTCGTTCCTGTAAGCGTAATTAACACGTTATCCTTTCATCACTATAAATGCATGTTCTTCTTTCTGGTTAAGTAGCGGATACGGTACTCCGTGACTCTCATAGTCGGTTATTTCAGTTTCCTACAATAATTGATTTCTTCCTCTCTTCTATCAAATTCTTCTCTCATCAATAGATTCTACTCTTTCCGCCCTGCGAAAGTACTTTCCTTCCCTCCCAATAAATGTTCTTAAAAGAATTTACCAAGCTAGATGTGAAAGAATCAGAGTTTTTATACACAAAAGCATTCCTGACAGTGTGCGGTGATTAATTGAAGCTAAGGTCCATTCGGCTGGTGAAGTTTCAGATGCATTTATGCCTCGTATGCCCGACTTAGGTAAAAGCGCTTATGCCAAAAAGTAAAGAGCAAAGAGGCTAGGTGTTTGTCATAAATGTGGATAATGGAATTGCGATACTAAATGTCGCTCTTTAGGATTCATCTCCAAAAATCGTGAAGATAAAAGAAAATTCATTAAGAATGATCTGCGTAAAGAATCTCTAGAGGATATCCGAGGGACTCTTGAAACGCATTCTTGTGAAATAGTGCAATGTGAAATTGTCGATTTATGGATGACTTATCATAAAGAACGAGATCGTTACAGTGTTAGGAATCTGACTTTAAAAGACCCTGTTTGTCAGTTTGTAAGAAAACTGGATGGGAAGCAAATCCCTGACTCATAGAAGGCGTTGAAGCTGTTACTGGACGTAAAATCAGTAGAAGATGTGAGCCACAGTCACAATTTCTGTACATACAATTTGTCATATTTGGAAAATTTACCTTTTCTTTTAACAATAATGTACTTGCTCCTGTAAGCGTAATTAACACGTTATCCTTTCATCGCTATAAATGCGTGTTCTTCTTTCTGGTTAAGTAGTGGATACGGTACTCCGTGACTCTTATAGTCGGTTATTTCATTTTTTTACAATAATTGATTTCTTCCTCTCTTCTCTCAGATTCTTCTCTCATCAATAGATTATACTCTTTCCACCATGCGAAAGTACTTTCCTTTCCTCCCAATAAATGTTCTTAAAAGAATTTACCAAGCTAGATGCGAAAGAATCAGAGTCTTTATACACAAAGGCATTCCTGATAATGTGCGGTGGTTAATTGAAGCTAAGGTCCGTTCGGCTGGTGAAGTTTCAGATGCATTTATGCCTCGTATGCCCGACTTAGGTAAAAGCACTTATGCCAAAAAGCGAAGAGCAAAGAGGCTAGGCGTTTTTCATAAATGTGGATGATGGAATTGCGATACTAAATGTCGTTTTTTAGGGATGATCACCAAAAATCGTGAAGATAAAGGAAAATTCATTAAGAATGGCATGTGTAAGGAATCTTTGGATGATATTCGATTAACTCTTGAAACGCATTCTTGTGGAATAGTGCAACGAGAAATTATCGGTTTATGGACGACTTTCTATAAAGAACGAGATCGTTACAGTCTTGGGAATCTGACTTTAAATGACCCTGTTTGCCAGTTTGTAAGAAAACTGGATGAGAAGCAAATCTCCGACTCATAGAAGACGTTGGAGCCGTTACTGGACGTAAAACCAGTGGAAGATGTGAACCACAGTCACGACTACTATATATGCTAGCTGTCATTTTGGAAATTTTCCTTCTCTTCTGACAACAATGTACCTGCTATTGTAAATGTAATTGACGTGAGTCACAGTCACGACTACTGTACATGCTAGCTGTCACTTTTGAAAATTTTCTTTCTCTTCCGACAATAATCTACCTAATCTTGTAAATGTAATTATTGTATTATCTTTTCACCTCTATAAATACATCCTCTTTTCTTCATTTCTCAAAAGGTTAAGGATAGGAATGGAGAAAACCTCAACTCGTAAATCCTGAAGTATTTGTGTATTTTCTAGGGCTTTTCTTGGAAAAGATGAAGAGTATTTAAAGGCAGCCAACAATTTAGGTAAAGTATTAACTGAGCGAAAAATACATTTAGTTTATGGAGGAGGTAGTGTCGGATTAATGGGAGGTGTAGCATCAGTAGCATCTTTAGGAGAAAGTCAAGTTTTGGGCATTATCCCTGAACCTTTGAAATTTGTTTCTAGGGGAACGATTGGAGAAGAATTAGTGGTTAAAAATTTACAAGAGCGTTTGTTACAAATTCTTTTTAATGCCGATGCTTTTATCGCTTTACCAAGAGGTTTTGGCACATTAGGAGAAATCTTCCAAATTGCTTCCATGGCCCAACTTGATTTGCACAAGAAACCCATTGGGTTTTTAAATGTTAACAATTTCTTTACAGGTCTGTTATCTTTTGTGGATTACGCTGTGCAGAAGAATTTTATATCAAGAGTGGTATGACAAATCCTAATATCCTCAACAACTGCTGAATAATTGCTAGATAAAATGCAAGCCTTTGTTCTTGAACCAGATCCAGCAATGATTCAGATAGACTGGACACGACAGTCTTTCCCGACCAGTGACATCCCATAATTGTCCTTTACCTGGCCTGTTGAAGCATTGTGGAAGAGGGAGCGATCCGATCTGTTCTTCTTGTCCTTTAGTTTTATTATCAAAATTTTTTTTCGTGTTTCAGTTTTTTTTAGGGAATTTTTTTTATTACCTTTTTAGGATAGTTTTGTTCATGCTAATATTAAAACCATAGGATAAAGCCTTTAGTTTGGAATGACTGAGTAAGGAGTAATTTTTTTTGCTCTTGAGACGCATCCTATTAGGTCTACTAGTCATAACATTTTGGGGTAACTAAGCTTCAACCTTATTTGGATGACATATCTCACAAGAGAATCTATATTTTCTGAAGAAAATATTAGATGAAACCTGGATATTGATTCCAAACATCTGTTCCCTTACATAATTTATCAGTTTTATTTCTCATCATCAAGATTCACTCATTTCATGGAAGTTTAAATTTTTACACTCGCCTATTATGAAAATTCACACTTCCGAAGAAATCATTCCAACTTCAATTGCCTTCATACAAATTTTGCTTGAGGTACTAAGGAAAGCTCCTTAACCTCAAAAAGGAGAAAAGAGTTTTTCTCCACAATCAATTTTTCTTCAACGATAGGAGAGTTCCTGTCGTAAAGGTACTAAGGAAATCTCCTTAACCTCAAACTCAACCAATTTTTCTTCAACGATAGGAGAGTTCCTGTCGTAGAGGTACTAAGGAAATCTCCTTAACCTCAAACTCAAGCAATTTTTCTTCAACGATAGGAGAGTTCCTGACGTAGAGGTACTAAGGAAATCTCCTTAACCTCAAACTCAATTAATTTTTCTTCAACGAAAGGAGAGTTTCCTATCATAGAGGTTCTAAGGAAATCTCCTTAACCTTAAACTCAATCAATTTTTCTTTAACGATAGGAGAGTTCCTATCGTAGATGTACTAAGGAAATTTCCTTAACCTCAAACTCAATCAATTTTTCTTCAACGATAGGAGAGTTCCTGTCGTAGAGGTACTAAGGAAAGCTTATTAACCTCAAACTCAATCAATTTTTTTTCAACGATAGGAGAGTACTCAATCAATTTTTCTTCAATGATAGGAGAGTTCCTGTCGTAGAGGTACTAAGGAATGCTCATTAACCTCAAACTCAATCAATTTTTCTTAGACAATAGGAGAGTTCCTGTCGTAGAAGTGATAAGAAAAGTTCCTTAACCTCAAAAAGAGGAGAAAAATGTTTTTCTCCTCAGGATTTAGGCGGCGAGAAGATTCTCAATGCCTAGCTAAGTCAGACGAAATTTGGTAACGGCTTTGCATGCATAATGTCCCATGAAGTATGCAAAGGGGGGCAGCTGTTGACACCCAATTTTGTCCGACTATTGAAAATAAAAAAAATTTAAAATTTTTTTTTTAAAAATTTTACATTAATTATTATTAATTAATTAATTAAAAAAAATTAAATTAAATAGTTTACGGGGGCATTTTTGTTTCGTAAGGTTAGATAGTAAATTTATATATATATGTAAAATATAAAAGGGAAATTTTTTGACAAAAATAAGAAGTTTGGGAAAAATCGGACGAAATCTGAAAATTTTAGGGAAATCTGGTAATTTTTACCATGATTTTTTGGCCAAACAGTCAATTATGGGCCAAATTGACAGAACAGACAAATTTGGGCCAATCAGTAATTTCGTAAAAAATATGGAACCAGACCAGTAGTCAAAGAAAGCTGAAGGACTAAAACTGTCATTTTGACGAAATTATTTTTCTAATTTTTTTAAATTAAATTTTAATTTTTTTTAAAATTGAAGGAATCCAATGCTCCTTATTCTATAAATAGGGTCCAAGCCTCTAAAGAAACAAGGAAAAAGATCAAGATTAGGGCTCCTAAATTAAAAAAAGTAAAAACTGTAGCTTTAGTCCCTGGCTCTCCTCCCTTTAACCAGAAATCCCAAACCTTTCCTTGTTACTGCCCGACGCCGTCACTCTCTTCCGTTTACGCATAACATCCACCCCTCCTAGCCCGACGCCGTCATCTTCTCTCCCCCTCCCTCTTCACCGCCGGCGCCCCAGCAGCTAAAAACGCCGCCGTCCGTCGGCCCAAACCCCCTTGTCGCCTTTCTTTTTTTTCTCCCGCCGCGTCTCCTCTTCTCTCCCTCCACTCGCCGCCGCGTCTCTTTTTCTCTCCCTCCACTCGCCGTCGCGCCTCCTCCACCTTTCTCCTCCCTCCTCGCCACCTCACCTCTCTCCTCCTTCCTCTTCACCGTCGACTCCCCCTGCTGAACGCCGCCTGTCGTCGCCCCTCCCCTGTTGCCGTCAGCCACCGTCGCCCTCTCTCCTCCCCTGTTGCCGTCCGTCGCTTCTCTTTTCCTCGCTATCCTTCTTCTCCTCTCTCCCTCCTCTTTCCGTCGCTTCTCTCCTCCTCCTATCCCCGCGACGTCGCCCAGCTGAGCACGCCGCAGTCGCCGCCGCCCTAGCCCCTGCCGTCGACCGCCAACCTGCGACCCGACCCGCCAGGAATTTGAATTTTTTCTCTGTTTGGGTAAAACTCCTCTTTAAACCATGATCTTATCATATTCTTTCATACAAGTCACTAACCTTTTTTTTGTTAGAACTAACAATAAACTTTTGTGTGTTTATTTTTTTTTTCTTCTTTCTTGTTATTTTTTTTTATTGAAGGTTATACCTCCTACTTTTATGTGGATGGCCAAAAGCCCCACCTTATTTTTTTCTTTTATTTATTTATTGTCATTTTATTTACATTTATTTATTTTATGCACTTTATATTTTTTTTAGTGGATGGCTAAACGCCCCACTTTATTTATTTATTTACTTTTCTGCAATTATTTACTTTATGCACTTTTATTTTTTTTAAGTGGATGGCTAAATGCCCCACTTTTCTTTATTTTTTTTACTTTTTTTCATTTATTTACTTTGTGCATTTATTTTTTTATGTAGATGGCTAAATCCCCCACTTTCTTTCCTTATTTACTTTTCTCCATTTTTTCACTTTACGTACTTTATTTTTTTTAAGGTGGGCGGCCAAACACCCCATTTTATTTATTTATTTATTTTTTACATTTTATTTATTTCTTTCTTTATTTTTCTGCACTTTATTTTTGCATGGACGGCCAAACGCCCCACTTTCTTTATTTATTTATTTTTATGCACTTTATTTATTTCTTTATTTATTTACTTTCTACGCTTTACTTATTTATTTATTTATTTATTTATTTACTTTATCTGCATTTTATTTTTACGTGGATAGTTAAGCGCCCTACTTTATTTATTTTTTTACTTTCTGCAATTTATTTTTCTTTATGTGGATGATTAACCTTATTTTATTTATTTACCATTTTTTTATGGCTGGCCAAAAGCCCATCTTACTTCCTTATTTTTATTACAACAAAGCCCCCCGTCCTTTATTCCTTTTTTTCGTCATTTTAAACTTTATTTGGAATATTAAGACACTTATCTTTTTTTTATTTCCTTTAAATAAAAAAATTTAACCTCTTATTCCTTTTATCAAAAAAAATAAATTTTTAATATAAAAAAAATCATACCTAGACGATTCAACAAAAAAAAATCAATGGTTTCGAATAAGTATATTTTTTAGATCTACGGATTAGATAATTACTTAAAAAAAATATTTAAAAAAATGAAAAGAAAAATAAAATTTTATAAAAAATAATAAAAAGGAAAATAATATTAAGATCATTAAAAATCCATATTCGGTAAAAATTGTGACAAAAATTAATAATTAATTAAATAATTAATAATAAATTGAAAATTAAAATTTTCATCAAATTCCACATTCAGGTGATTCGATATAATCCATGGTTTGGAAAAATATCAAATTTAAAATAAAAAATGAATAAAAATTAAGTACCAAGATAAACAAATCTATATTCGGATAATTCGACAGAATTTATGATATGAATTAAATAATTAATTAAAAGATACAATAATATAAACAAAAACTAAATTTCATTAAATTCCGTGTCCGAGTGATTCGATAAAATCCATGGTTCGGAAATACCAAATTTATTATAAAAAATTTATACAAATTAATTACAAAAATGTAGAAGTCCATATTAATTTAAAAACCCACATCCGGATAATTCAGTTAAAATTTCTAGTTTGAAAATTAACTGAAATTATTTAAAAACAAGCAAAACAAAATTAAAATCAACTAAGGTACCAATTTTGGGCGTTAAAATAGAGTTATTTTAACGTAACCGTACTCCCGAACCCTTGAACTCTCATAGACCATTTTTAGGTGTCCAATTGACCTAAGTGAAACTGATTGGTGGCAATTCCTAAAAACCCCCACGTTGCCACAGCGCCCTCCATGTAACCTGGGAGTCCTGTAAGTTTTTAAAGAACTCTCTCCACTCCTCTTTACTTCCCTTTTATATTCAGACACTGTCTATGAAAGCTTTGATTAGAATAAAATCCTGAAAGAAATGACGGCCAAACTCCTTCGTCACACATGGAAGATGACTCTTAATCTAAATGTGTAGTAATGGTGCACAACTGATGAACCATCCTCCGTTGCATTTACAAAAATTGAGAGAACGAATAATTTCAGCCAGAATAACAGGAAGATGGCTGATGTTTTTTCTTTACAACTAATCCAATAGCTCGATTACCCCGACATCAATATGTGATAACACCCTTGGAAATATCACGAGCACATAGATTGTTAGTGCAAACACCTTTACTTTTTTGGGATTTTGATGTCAATGTCTCCATAAGATGTTTGATAGTGCTTCATGCCACGATTTTTCCACTAGCTCACTACTTGAGATCCATGACTTGCATGTTCAGGAAATGAGATAGGCATTGTAAAACATCACTCTTTTGATCAGGAGAATATGCCTCAGTTGGGAAGTCTAGAGGAATGTTCAAAAGGATGCCATACTCTTCGATAGTCAAATTCAAGTCCGTCTTGTTGATTGAAAAGCAACGATAATATGGATCCCAGAATGATATCAGTGCTCGAAACAAGGCATCGTCAATCTTGACGTCCAAAAGATAAGCAACGTGCCCGAATTCACTATCAAAGCTCTCTCTTTCAGCAGAAGACCAAGTATTCCATATCTAAGATAACTCCTTCATGGAATTCTGCTCTAGTAAAAAATGAACCTGGCTTTTCAAATCGAGCTCACTTCTAGGTAAAAGGCAATCTCCATGTATTAACTGTGACTCCTCGGAGAAGTCCATGGCTTCCAGGTAACCTTTTTCTATAGTAGATGCCTAAGTTTCGTTCCAGTCAGTCGGAAGTAGGTCAAGAATATCCATGGTAATGAAGGTTGCGCTAAGTGCTTCCTATAGTGCAATGCATGCAAAGAGAACAGCAACTTGAAGAGAGTTAGTGACTTGGTAGAATAACATACGAGCTACTTGTAAGAAGAAAATCAACAGTGCAAAGAGAAAAAATACACAAACGTGGCAACAAAAATGATTAACTGACAAAGGAGTTAGCAGCAATAGTATAGAAACACAAGCCAGTTACGAAAACAATGAAGCAAGTCAACTAAAGAATCCTAGTGGATAGATCTATGGCTTCTATATGCATAGGTAGCTTTTGAAAGAAAGGTTATGGGTTGGTTTTCGAATCCCTCTTGCTAAGTCCTATTTGATTAAAAAAGGCCCAATTCCTCACCCACAAGGGTTACATGAGAAAGGATTAATTTGAGTCGTAGCTTTCATGGTCCCATGAGGTGACTATCATTACATTTGGGCTACACTACTTACTACTACGGATTAGAGAAAATGCGGAAAGCATTGTCTCACATGACTAGCCTAACCTGGATGTTTTCCAAAACTTAGTTGAAGTGAGCTTGAGTATTGAGCTCATCATGGATGTCGAAGTGTGTGCGTGACAAAACCTGAAAAAACACAACACATCAAATCAGTATGTCAAGAAACAAACAAATAAAGAAAAAGAGGAAAACCAAACCCCTTTTATGGCTAAACTCATCCCCAATGGAGTCGCCAAGCTATAGCAACGTGAATTTTTTAAGAGTCGCTACCAATCGGTTTCACCTAGGTCAATTGGATACCTGCTATGGTTTGTGAGAGATTCTAAGATCGTGAGTCAATTACTCTAAAATAACCTTATCAAAGCACCCGAAAATTGATATTATGGGGTTCGGTTTTATCTTTTCCTAACTCTTTATCTTCTTTGCTTAATCGTTGACAAAAAAAATAATTTTTATTTAATTCTATTTAATTTTTAATTAATTTAGTTACAAACCGTGAATCTTACTAGACTAATCAGATATGGAATATTAGATGTCCTAGAAATTTCAAGACTTTACTAAATCCACGAAAAATTTGGAAGGAACATCTTGTTCTAAGCCGTGAGTCTTGCCAAACCAATCAGATTTGAACTAATAATCCATCTGGGAATTTTAATCCACCAAGAATGGATTCCCAAAAATTTGGTAAGTATTTAAAAGTTGCTTAACCAATATTTTGTGTATGTTACTATTAGACGCATCATGAGAATTAAATTTAAACTATTCTAAAAAAATAAACAGGAGATGAAACAAACCAAATCAGATTCCCATGTTGTTCCTGTTTGTCAATTTAATGACCAAGTTTAATGCAAGGCCAAACCAATAATAACAAATAAGACAAAGAAAATAACAAACAATAAAAGCTTGCTGTCAGTGACTAATCTGAAAAATAAAATAAGTTAGTAACTGAATGAATGAAATAAAAAGATCAGGGGGCTAATCAAGAGTTTTACCAACAAAGAAGGTTGATTGGGTCGGATGAAGCTGGAAATGGGTCTGGTTCTCGGGTCTGAAACGGATCTCGCTCTATTTGGCCTCGATTGTTCCTTCTCTGGCGGTGATGGGATGAACAGGCAGCAGGCCTGGCTCGACGATGGTGCTGGGGACTCCCAGATGTGCGGACGAAGAGAGGCGGTTGAGTCTGGTGGCGGATCGAGGAGGAAAGGGGGGCCGTTGTGACGCGAAGAGCTCGCGATGTCTCCTCTCTCTCGTCTTGACATCGCCGGCGACGGGTACTGCACAGGGCGGCTATTCTGCAAGTGGCGAGGGGACGGTGGAAGGTTGACGGTGGCGTATGGAGCGTTGGCAGGGGAGATCGTGACTTCCAGGTGCGTCGGCAGCGGTTAGAGAGAGTTTTGGGTTTTGAGTAGGGGTGTAAGGAGTTGGCCTTAACCTGAAACCCGACCCGATATTACGGGTTAGGGTCGGGTGGTAGAAATGAATAAGGGTGATTCGGGTCAACCCGAATCCGATCCAAAAAAATGTCATAAATCGGGTTGGTTCGGTTAGGACCCGAATCCAACCCGAATCCACCCGAAAATGGATGAGCCCAGTAGTCATTCTCACTGACCAGTCACTCCAGCCCAATAGGCAACAGGCCACCAGGCCCACATGGTCCACAGCCCAAATTCGCATATCTCTATCTGCTGTCTGCGTATTGAATGAAGTATGGAGAGTGGAGACGGCCCTGAGTCCTTGCCCTAGAGAATGGAGACTGGAGAGTGAGTTGGGCATCGTTTCATCGTTTCATCATCGCCAATCGCATCGCGCGGCGGCGGCAGTGGCCGAGCCGCCAGGTTCCATCGCCAATCACGCAGCGTCGCACTGTCGCCTTCAGCCTTCAGCTCGTCATCGTTGGTCCGTCGCACACCAGCACATCAGCTCTGCTGCAACCGTCGCACACCGGCACATGCCTTCGCTTGCCATTTGCCAACGCCCAGCGGCCAGCGGTGCACTAGCGAAGCTAGACGGACTCGGTAAAAGCTGACTAGATATTTCAGTTTCATGTATCTTTGCTGATTCTTTTTGGGCCTTTTTTCTTGTAAGTGATTATTATATAGCCTTCTGTCGATTTAATTTTGGAGGAAGGTTTAATGGCAAGCAAGTTTCTGAAAATTTTGTTTGTTCTGGTGATGGTCAAGAATGAAAATGTACAATAAAGCAATTGTAGTTGAAAACAGAGTGATGGCTTCCATCTGATAGAAGCTTAAGGATGGCCTGACTTGTGTTTCCTGGTTTTGTTGGATCCTTATCTTGGATTTTTGCTTTTTAACTGGAGAAAATTACTTTTGTGCCGTTTTTCATTATCTTACCAAGAATTGTGAATTGCAAATTTAAGTTGTAGTTGAGATGATCTTAATCTTTGCATGATGTACTAAGCGTTCAACAAGACTATTTTATGTATTTTAATCGGTTATAATGGATTTTCTGCAGGTTGAGAAGGAAAATGTCAATTCTATACTTTTGATTGGCCAACTGTGTTATATTCTTTTGCTGGACTTGGCTACGAGAAGAGAGACCTTTCTTCAAATTTCATTGCCATTATTTTGCTGTTGTTTTTTGTTTTCGTTTTTGTCTTTTCAATAGATCATATAGAAAACCATCGACATTTCAGTATTGTTTATCTAGTTCATAGCATATAGACTATAGTGTGAGGCAAAGTTGCTTAGAGTTCTAGGGCACTGCTATTTAATTTTGGTGGAAGTATGCAATCTCAAAAATTCTCATTGGCTAATTGTGCTCTTTCTTTACCCTGTCCAACATTCTTTGCTAATTGTGTTCTTTTTCTGTATTAATAACTTGTTTGTTAATTTCCATAATGTTACTAAAAATTCTGTTGGCTTTATTTTTAGATGGCAAGTATTGTTGGTGGGGAAGATATTGATGGTGATGGAACAAGCATGGCCGAAACGCCAGGTTCTACTACTGCTAAAACTGTTGGCAATGATGATACTATTGAGCCTAGTAAGAAGAAGATAAAGCCAAGTGGAAGTGGGGGCGGGAAGAGAGTTAATTATTGGATTCACTTCAAGTTTGTTGACGGTAGCAATCAAAAGAAATGTGAGTGCATCCACTGTGGTTTTGTTTATAGTTGTGATGGTAAAAAGCATGGCACAACTAATTTGAAAAATCACATTGAGTTTTAGTGCAAGGGAGTTGAAAGGAAAAATCAATCAACTATTAATTTGGCAAAAGGAATTGGTGGAGATGCTGTCGTGAGTAATTGGAGGTTTGATTTGGAAGCTTGTAGGAAAGCCTTAGCTTATATGGTTATAATGGATGAACTTCCTTTTCGATTTGTTGAGGGAGAGGGATTTAGAAGGTTTTGCAATGTTATCCAACCTAGGCTTCAAGTACCATCTAGGATAACCGTTGCAAAAGATTGTTACCAAGTCTTTGTTGATGAAAGAGAGAATCTAAAAAAGTTTTTAGTGTCCAATTCAAAGCGAGTGTCCATAACTATTGACACATGGACTTCAATTCAAAGAATTAACTACATGTGTATCACTACTCATTTTATTGATAACGAATGGACATTGCAAAAAAGAATCTTGAACTTCTGCCCAATTTATGGACATAAAGATGAAACAATTGGCAAGGCAATTGAAAAGGCCTTGGGTAGTTGGGGCATTAAGAATTTGATGACCATCACTGTAGATAATGCAAGTTCTAATGATACAGCTGTTGCCTATTTGAAGAGGAAAATGCTTAACAGTCCTAGGTTGAGAAGTATTCAAAATGGGAACTATCTTTATATAAGATGTGTGGCTCATATAATAAACTTAGTTGTGAATGATGGACTTAAGCTAGCATCTGATTCTATTATTCGTGTCCGCAATGCTGTGAGATATGTTAGGCAATCTCCAGCACATTTGTTGAAGTTCAAGATTTGTATTGAGGATGAAAAAATTCAGTCCAAGAATTCACTTTGTCTTGATGCCCCGACTAGATGGAATTCAACATATTTGATGCTTGAAACAGCATTGAAATTTGAAAGGGCATTTGTTGCATATGAGGATCAGGATCCTTTTTATGTTCGTGAACTTTTAGAGGGTGAAGGTTTAGGGAAACCTGAGAAAGAGGATTGGGATAAAGTGAGATATGCTACTCAGTTGCTTAAAGCCTTTTACGATCTTACTTTACGTGTTTCTGGTTCTCTTTATGTCACTGCAGATACTTACTTCCATGAGGTTTCTTCTGTTGATATATTGTTGCGTGTCTGGGCTGGGGCTACACATAATGATAAGAGCTTTTCTGATATGGCTTTGAAAATGAAAGAGAAATGTGATAAATAGTGGGGCAATCCTGAAAAGATTAATATGATGATCTTCTTTACTGTTGTGCTTGATCCACAATATAAAATGGAGTACTTGGATTTTGTGGTAGCAAAGATGTATCCTAAGCCTGTGGCAGATAAGCTCATTGCAAATGTGAAAGTGGGTCTAAAAAAATTGTTTAATGAATACAAGTTAATGTATTCAACTCAAAGTGATCATTCAGCTAGAAAGGAACAAGTTGGGAGTTCCGATGTCAGTGTTATAAGTTTGGATGACCATCCAATGAGTACGTCATCAAGTGCAGCCCTGGTTCATCAGTGGAAGAAAATGAAAGCCATTAGTGGTGTTGAGGCTAAAAATGAGTTGGATAAATATCTGGATGAGAACTGCGAAGATGGTAATTTGGACTTCAGTGTTCTTGCTTGGTGGAGGGTCAATAGCCCTAGGTTTCCCATACTTTCCTTGATTGCCCGTGATATTTTGGTTATTCCCGTGTCTACTGTCGCATCTGAATCAGCTTTTAGTACTGGAGGTCGTGTGTTTGATCCCTTTAGGAGTTCATTGTCCCCAAAAATAGTAGAGGCACTTATTTGTGCGCAAGACTGGATGAGAGCTGCATTAAGGAAGGAGCTTATCAATATTGAAGAACAATTGGTTGAAATTGAAAAGCTCGATCAAGGTAAACTTTATTTTATTTTCCCACATAACATTTGAA
Organism: Aquilaria sinensis; assembly: GCA_005392925.1. Lineage (NCBI taxonomy): Eukaryota > Viridiplantae > Streptophyta > Magnoliopsida > Malvales > Thymelaeaceae > Aquilaria > Aquilaria sinensis. The sequence continues at coordinate 2,405 of SMDT01001495.1, read as the reverse complement.
TTTATTAACTTATTAAGTACCTAATTTCTTTGTTTGATTTTTTTTCCCCAAGATTTGGAGTCCATTCCATCTGCACCACCCATTATTGACGTTGCTTGATGGTTACTGGTTAGTTTATGTTTATGGTAATTACTTTAAATTGGTGTGTTCAAATTTAAATTGATTTCATATTTTACCTTGTCAATTATACTAATTACACTAATATAATATTCTACTTATTGTAATAGCTTCCTACTGGTGGTCGTTGCTGTTGTTGCTGTGAAGGATTGTCGGCTATTGGCTGTTGGCCTGTTGCAGTTGGTTTTTCCTTAATGCTTGTTGCTGTTAGCCTGTTAGTTTGTTCGGCTTTGTATTTGTGGATTATGGTTTGTTGCTTGTGGAGTTGTAGTTGTGGACTAATTCTAACCTTTTGCTGTTGTTAGTTTGTTTGCCTCATGTCATGTGTTTGTAGCAAATGTAATGTCTAATGTGTATGTGTTGGATTAACTTATGACTATTATGTGTTATGAAGTTGCTTTTAAGTTATAGAATGTGCATTTTTAGATTAACTTAGGTTGCGTTTTGCTAATATGTTGGATTCTTGATATATATGTGAGTCTATTTTTTGTAAGCCATTTCCAAATTATCAAACCCGACCCAACCCGATCCAACCCGATTTTACCCTGGATCGGATCGGTTCGGGTTTTACCATCCAATCGGGTCAGTTCGGGTTTCAATTTTCGGATAACCAGATTGGATGTAAAATTCGGGACCCGACCCAAACCCGAAAATTACACCCCTAGTTTTGGGAAGTTGAGAGCAAAAAATCAGGGACCGTGGTCTGCAGTATTCCCTTTCCCCGCTAAGAGCTTAGGGTTTCATCTAATCTGCACCCTTTTCATCAATTAACGGCCCATACTTATACTAAAAGAGGCTAGGTGAGATTAGCTAGGTTTAACAGAGTTTAAACTTGATCCAAATTTAATTTGAGGAGATTAGGATATAATCTACTAAAATACCAGTTTAAGTCCAACAAAACTTCCAAGCTACTGATCTTGCCCTATTTTTGTAATAATTTCAATTTAACCCAAAACTTTAAGGATTTGTCAATTGAGCCCAAATCTTCCTAAAACTTTCCAGATTTCCTTAAAATTTTAGGATCTCATCAGATTTGCCCCCAAACTCTCATTTTCTGACAAATTTACCTCAAACTTTTCAATTTTTCCCCAAAATCCTTTAAAAATTCCCAATTTCTTCCCAAACTTTCCCGTTTTCCCTAAATTGACCTCTTAAAACTCTTAGGACTCTAAATTTGTACCTAGACTAAATTAGTTCCTATGTCAACCCAAGGTGAACACTTTAAACTCCAAAAATCAATAACACCTAAAAAGACCAAATTGCTCTTGCAAAACTAAAATACTCCTAAACTAATTTTTTCTAACCTAAAACTAAATAAAAGTTAGTGCCTGGAAAAAAATTGGGTGTCAACAATGCTAATATTAATATTAATATTAACGCTAGGATTTCAATTACAACTAATTAAAATAATTTAAAATTAATACCAATTGATCATTTCAATGGATCGACTGATGTATCAATCACTGATCTTCACGACTAAACACTTCTGTCACCATGGGGAAGAGTGCTAGAGTGGTGGGGCGACTGAGATAGCCAGTTGCTGACGGCCGTCAAGCTTCAGTCACAATCTTAGAGCAACTAAGGAAATTGTCACTACTTTTTTTAGTTAGAATAACCACAAGAAATGTACCATTTCGGAATGGTTTTAAGTAACATTTGGGACTGGTTATGACTGCTCCTAAATATTTAGGAATGGTTTTCCCCCACCCTCTAAAACCGTTTCGACCACACTTGCTCCCAAAATATGCAAAACCGTTCCTAAATTTTAGACCACCTAATTGTCCCAAATTGAAGAACCATTCCAAACCTTTGGACCTCTTGACCACTTCGAAATTGGACACTTCGAAATTGGGGATCCTTGGTAAGGGCAAAAAAGTATAGAAGACTTTGAGAAACAGAGGAAGAAAGGAACTTTAGTCAAAGATTTTCAAAGTGGGGTTTGAGATAGGGTATTATGGTAAATGAGGTATAAAAAACTTGCCAAATAAGAAAATGTTTCAAAGAATTTAAGACGGCCCAAAAAGAAAAGTGTTGTAAAGAATATAGAAAAGTTGTTAAGATCAGGATCCTACCAAGGATCGTTTTTTACTGTACAAGATCGGGATCATAAAATTGGATCGTAGATCGTAAGATCCTACAAAAAACTTAAAACTTCTTGTCTAAATAATATAGTTTATGTAAAAGACCAATTATATTAAAAACTCAAGTAAAATTTTAATGTCATAGTAATGGTAAAACCTAATTATTGATACAATACAATCAAAATTCAAACTTTAATATAGTATACA
>SMDT01001494.1:0-87530 GCA_005392925.1 Aquilaria sinensis | reverse complement strand
GCCACCTCTCTGTGTTCGTCAATCAGGTCGAGCTTAGTTCTCAATCCGAGGTCGTTCCCTCCTTCGTCGAACACTTGTAATCTGACTGATGGCTGTACTACCTTGATAGGGATAATGGTCTCTGTGCCGAAGATGAACAAAAAAGGTCTCACCCGTGGCCCTTCGGGGTGTTGTCCGATAACTCCATAGCACATTAGGAAGTTCTCCTGGCCACTTTCCCTTTGCTTCCCCCAACCTCTTTTTCAGACCCTCTTTTATGGTTCTGTTGGATACCTCTACTTTTCCGTTGCTCTGGGGATGAGCACCCGAGGCGAAGTGCATTTTTATTCTGAGGTTGGTGATGAATTCTTGGAATCCCTTGTCCATAAATTGGGAACCATTATCGGCCACTATCACCCTCAGTATGCCAAATCTGCATATAATGTTCTTCCAGATGAATTTTTGTATATCCTTTACCGAAATGGTTGCTAAGGGTTCTGCCTCGACCCATTTAGTGAAGTAATCCACTGCCACTACGCAGAACTTCACTCCTCTAGGTGCCGTCGGTAGTGGCCCAATGAGTTCTATGCCCCAAACTGCAAAGGGACAGGGGTAGTCTACCGAGGTTATTAATTGCGAAGGCAGCCTTTGGACGCTAGAGTGTCTTTGGCAATTGTCACATTTTTGGATAAACTGCTTTGTCATTTCTTAGGGTGGGCCAAAAGTACCCTTGGCGGGGTATTACTCCCGCCAAGGCGTCAGTTCCGATGTAGGAACCACAAACCTCATCGTGGACTTCTTCGAGAACTATCCTAGCGTCTTCTTCATTGACACACCTTTGTAGCGGACTCGCATACCCCGACCGGTATAATTCTTCCCCAATTAGGAAATATCGTCCGGAACATCTTCGCAGTTTTGCCGCTTTGTGAGGATTATCGGGAAGCTCTGCGGTTGTAAGATACCTCTTTATAGGATTTTCCCACCCTTTTTTCGAGGTTGCTATGCTCAGCGTCGCTATGCTCGGGTGGCTTAACACTTCGGTGAACCTTTTTGATTTGGCCAAGTTGTCCGCTTCGGCATTGTCTCGGCAAGGTACATTTTCAATATGTACTGCGTTGAACCCCTGGATGAGCTTTGATACGAACTCGTGATATTTTGCCAAAGTCGGATCTTTCGCGCTATAGTCCCCTACCGTTTGCCGTACCACTAGCTGAGAATCACTGTGGGCTTTTAGATTTCTTACACCAATCTTTCTAGCCAGGCATAACCCTGCTATGAGAGCTTCGTATTCTGCCACATTGTTGGTGACGTTAAACCAAATTTGATGGCTTTCATGACTTCCAAACCTTCGGGACCACGAATAATTACCCCAGCTCCCTGGTGTTCGGAGCCGGAGGCCCCATCTACAAACAGAGTCCATTCTGGCTCATTTTTGCCAAGGTCCGATTGATCACCTTCAGCAACGGGTACTTCAGCAATGAAGTCCGCTAGAGCTTGGGCTTTTATTGCTTTCCTTGGCTCATAAGTGCTATCATACTCGCTGAGCTCTATGCACCACTTGGAAAGCCTTCCCGAATGGTTTACTCTCTTCATGACATCCCAAAGAGGTAGGTTACTTCGGATAATAATGGGGTGAGCTTGAAAGTACGGACACAATTTTCTGCTTGCCAGCACCAGGGCATAGATAGCTTTTTGTAGTAGGGGATACATGACTTCGACGCCATGCAGGGACTTGCTCACGTAGCATACTGGCCATTGTTCTGCCCCCTCTTCCTTCACGAGAACCAAACTCAGTACTTTTTCTGTAACGGCGAGGTATAATACAAGGGGTTCTCCTTCTCGCGGTTGCTGAAGAGTGGGTAGACGAGCTAGATAAACTTTGAGCTCTTCCCAAGCCTTTTGGCAATCCTCGTTCCAAGGATGGTCATCGTTTCCGAGGTCGCCACCATTTTTTGATGCCTTGGTAAGGACCTTAAAGAATGCTCGGCAGCGATCCCCATACTTGGAAATGAATCTGCTAAGGGACGTTATTCTCCCAGTGAGCCTTTGCACATCCTTTGTTGTAACAGGAGTTCGGAATTTAAGTAGCGCTTTGACTTTTTCCGGGTTGGCATCGATACCTCTTTCCGATACCAAAAATTCGAGGAACATGCCTGAGCTTACGCAGAAGACGCATTTTTCGGGATTGAGGCGAATTTTGAATGCTCTAAGTTGGTGGAAAGTTTCTCCTAAATCTACAATATGACTGCCAGGCAATTTGCTCTTAACTATCATGTCATCAACATAGACTTCCATGTTCCTCCCTATTTGGTCGTTGAAGACCTTGTTCATTAGCCTCTGGTAGGTGGCTCCTGCATTTTTAAGCCCGAAGGGCATTCTGACGTAGCAATATGTACCGCCTTCGGTGATGAAGGCGGTTTTTTCCTCATCTTCGGGGTCCATCCTGATTTGATGATACCCACTGAAGGCGTCGAGGAAGCTCAGGAGTCCATATTCAGCGGTCGAGTCTACCAACTGATCTATTGGCGGGAGAGGATACGAATCCTTAGGGCAAGCATCATTTACGTTTCGAAAGTCGATGCACATTCGGAGCTTGTCGCTCCCTTCTTTTGTGGCGATAACCACATTGCTTAGCCATTCGGGGTATTTGACCTCCCTGATTACGCCCGCATCTATCAAGTGCTGGACTTCGGTTTTGACGAAGTTGTTCTTGTGTGCTGAGAGGCTTCACTTTTTTTGGCGGACAGGCTTTGCCTCTGGGCTCACTTTAAGGCTATGCTGTATTATGCGAGGGTCTACCCCAGGCATGTCTTTCGGCGAGTAGGCAAACAGATCTTTATTCATTAGCAGGAAAGATACAAGTTTTTCCTTGTCACATTCGGCCAATTTTTTCCCTATTCGGGTATTCCGGCCTGGGACAAGCTCTATGTCTTCCGTTTCTATTTTCTCAGAATCTTCTGTTCCTTCTCCTTTTGACTCTTCTGTGAGTACGACCTTCGTTTCCGTAGTCTGCGCGCAGTTTGTCACCGGGGCTTTCCTCGCTTTGACAAACACCTTCCTCACCTCCCCCTGGTCGATGAAGATCTCAGCATCTCCATCCTTGGTGGCGAAGGTGACAGTTAGGTACTTTACATCCGGGCGGATGTGGAGGTTCCCTTGCGTTTGCCTCCCAAGAATGGCGTTATATGACGAAGGGACATCTATGACGATGAACCTTGTCATTACAGAGGCAAACAGCTCGTCTTTGTTGTTTATTGAAGTTCCCCTTAGCATCAAGGGAAGATCAATCCAGCCGAGGACGGGGAGTTCGGACGGTCCCACTCCAAAAGTAGGAGAAGTGACGGACTTGAGGTCGCTCCTTGATATACCCAAACTCGGTAGTAGGTGTGAGAATAAGACGTCCGCATTTGAACCATCATCAAGCAGTACTCTCTTGACATCCCAGCTTCCTATCCTTGCCATAACCAGCAATGGATCATCATGAGGAAATATGACGGTGGACCCATCTTTCCGAACAAGCTTTTTTTATGGGTTCCCATATTCCATCACCGAAATCTCCCTGGCTTTTCTTTTCCTTTCTGCCGACGGCAGTCCTGTTGTGATCATTTGTATCACTCCTGCCGGGGGTGGCAAACGCCTTTTTGGACTTCGGTTCCGGCGTCTGTCGGAGTCATACTCCTCGTCATCTCCTTTCCCCTCCTCTTCTCTTCTTCCCTTCGGGGAGGGCATCCGCAGGTAACGTCAGAGTTGACCTTGCTTTATCAGGGATTCTATGTATTTCCTTAGTTGGAAGCAGTCCTCGGTATCGTGCCCGTGGTCCCGATGGAATTGGCAGAACTTCTTCATGTTCTTTTTGTTGTCCGAGGTCATGGCCTTCGGTCGTTGGATCTGAGTTCCTTGCCTTTCCATCGCCATAAGGATGTTCGTCCTTGTGGTGTTCAGGGGAGTGAAAGCCAATGGCTTCCTTCCCTTAAGCTTCCGAGGTCGTCCCCCTGATTCGGTTGGGTAGCGAGTTTGCTGGCTCGGCCCCTCGGTGCGAATGTGATCAGGTTTTGGGCCTCCCATTCTCAGTTCTTCAGCAGTCATGTGCTGCTCGGCCCTTCGGTAAAATTCACCGAGTGTGTCGGGGGGATCCTTGGAGAATTCATAGAACAACTGGGAGTCTCTCCGAAGTCCTCGTGTCATGGCCAAGATACGTATTTTCTGGCCTGAAGTCTGGAACACTTAAGGCTTCCCGGTTGAACCTTTCGACATAGTCGCGAATGGTTTCTCCATTTTTCTGCGCTATGTCAAACATTTGGACTGGCATCTTCGCCGTTGGCCGGCTTCCGATGAATTGCTGCGTGAAGGCAGTAGACAACTCTTGGAACTCCATGATGGTTCCAGGAGCCAGTGAGTTGTACCATGCCGTTGCTGGTCCAGCAAGGGTGACCTCAAAACATTTGCACAAGGTGGCGTCATCAGCACCGTGCAATACCATGCTGCGCTTGTATTTGGTCAGATGAGCCTGGGGGTCAGTCCGGCCATCGTAGGTCTCCAACCGAGGTACCCGAAAGTCACTCGGCATGGGTGCTTCGACCACCGCTCGGGTGAATGGTGATTCGTCTCCATTGAAGGTTTCTGACAACCTAGCCCAGACGGGCTTCCGAGCTACCTGTCTCTCCACTCTTTCTAGCCTCTTTAGGATTTTTTCCATGAGGAGTGTGGCACTGGGCTCTTCTTCCTGCTGTCTAAAGGCCTCCGGGAACGGAGACTGACGTCTCCTTTTTGGGGAGTGACTTCGGCGCCGAGGAGATGGCGATTTTTCTTCAGGTGAAGAACTCCTTCGGCGGGGAGTTCTGGGTCATTTTGGCCCCGTTTCTCCCGTAGGTCGCGCCCTGAGGGGTATATTTTCCGTCGAGGACTCATCACGTTGATCCCCGCTTCCTGAACTCTGTGAGTCGACCTGGGAGTCTTCTCCCAGCGAGATGCTAGTGAAGAGGGCCCTCGACCCGGAGTTGGCTGTGGCCATCTTCGATCTAACTACTGTGTCATTTCAGCCACGATGGAGCGTTGGAATTCACGTAGGAAGCCCATGGTAATAGTCAAAGGACGTTCATCCTCAGGCAAGGATGTCCTTGCTGCAGTTTGTTCGGTTGCCGATTGAACCCCTAGGGCGGACGGGGACTTCGGAAGTCCCTTGTCCATGGAACGCCGAGTTTCAACAATGGCGACCTGGGGGTGGGTTCCCACATATGGCACCATATGATGCCCTGCAGCATCTTCATTGTGTGACAAGGTGAGACCGGGAGGGACTTCCAGTGAGGGAGAACGTCTGAAGTGGAGATTTCCCAGGAGAATCTGCCTGAAACACTCAGAAAACAGGGGTTAGGAGGTCCCCGAAGTTTTTTTCCGGGGAGGAGCCTCCGACGCCCAAGTCAGTGTTTTGGAGGTGGAGAAAAAGTATTGGGGGCCAAAGATTCTTGCCTGTTTTACGTTTTTTCAGGTGAGGAGACCCCCTTCGCTGAGGCCATTTCCTTAGTATATAAATGAGGGTGTGGTCCATTCAGATTGCGTCACGTGTTCGGTCGGATGTAATCTGTACTTTTGGGCGTGGGGGCCTTTAGCCGCCTGTAGGCTCCTCGGGCCATGGGCTAGGGCAGGAATAGCCCTACATGACAAGACGTAGGCAGCGTCGGCGTGTCAGAGCGCATATGAGGGCGGCGTGTAGCATGTGAGGGCGACATGTCAGAGACTCCTTAATTGCTTCTGCCGTACTCCCGAGGTCCCTTCGGTTGAGGTCACCTTTCGGAATAAGGACCCTTCTCCCGAAGTCGTCTCAGTAGTTCGGGGGTTTCCTTAGCACTGAAGCTCCTCGTTCGGGGGGATTTTCTCCTGCCGAAGGTGGCTGGTCCTTCTCCCCCGAAGGTGGCTTGGCCGCCTTTCCGAGGGAGGCGACGCGCTATTTTCCCGAGGTCAGTACTGTCATTCCCAGGGGTGCTGGTGGGCCACCGAGGTCGTATGCCCAAGGCGTCAGACTCCCTCTTTCCCAGGTTGGTACTGGTACTCCTTACGGGTGGCGCTCGATTTCCCGAGTGTGGTATTTGGCCAAAGTTCACAGGTTTAAAGGGCGATAGCACTTACGGTTACCGCCTTAGGTGAAAGAAAGGATATAAAGATAGTGAGAGCTCAAAGTATGGGTGAAACAAAGAAATAAGCACTTAGGCACAAAGGGGCTTACTAAGGGAAAGTATAATAGGGTTAGCCATTTGGGGAAGTAGTTCATCCTAAGAAACCAAATGAACTTCAAATTTCATACAACTACTGTGGGTTTGAACGGGTCTTCAGGCAAGTTCTATATTGAAACATAGCATAAGTATCTCAAGAGAGAGCAAGTCCATATCGCAATAAGCCAAAGCTCAAAAATCACACCAGAAAGTTTCCATTGAAAGTTTCAAAACTAATTTTCCAAATTCACCAAAACTTCAAGAGAGTAAAACTAGCAACCAAGTCCATCCATATGCAACACTAGTTTCCATTGATTCCTTAAGAAAAATAAAAGAAGAAAGCACGAAAAGAAATCAACTTATACGCTCCTACATGCAACCTAAAAAGATTAAATGAAAGAAAATCACGAAAAAGAAGGTCACCCAACATGTAACAAACAAGATTAACCTAATTCTAAAGAAAACAACTTAGACTAAAGCAAACAACAAACACAATAGAACAAAAAAAATGACAACAAACAAGGAATATCAGGCATGACTATCAAACAAAAAACCCCCCAAACTTAAGCACACTGAAAGGTGTTGTCCAAGAATCATACTCCACCCCTAATTAATCCTTGCCCATGAAATCATGGCTGAAAGAGCCACCGGCCGAAGAGAAGGAAGATGGACCTTCAGATGGGTCACGGGGAGGACCAAAATGTGGGTAGAATGGAGGGGGATGGCTAGAGGGATGCCACTGGTATGTCGAGGGGTGGAAATAAGGAGGAATGGGTTGGAAAGGTGGATATTCCTAAAGTAGGTTTTGCGGCTGCTGCAACTGCTAGTGGCCCCAATGCACTTGGTTGGGGAGGGATTCTTGATCGCCGGCAAGGAGAAAGATGCCCTTACACATTTTGCTAGGAAATGAAGCAAAGCTACCACAAACCGATTTGAACTAAGGTAGCAATTCGTTATGCTTCTCTTCCATTAGAATGTACATCTTGTTTAATGCCACAGCTAATGATGCCAAAGTGGTAGTAGCCGGGTCGATCAACTACTCATTAGTTCCCCCTTGCTCATCTCCTCCCCAATCTTGCTTTTGATACTACTCTTCTTCTTCTTCTTCTTCTTCTTCCTCTTCTTCAACTTGTGCTTGATCATGAATGACTCCTTCCTCCTTGTCCTCTAAATCTACTTCTTGAATGCCCACCGGTGCTCCACTTAGCTTATCAACTGAAATAGGTCCTATGACCAAAGATACTTGCATGGGGTCCTCCAAGTTGAACTTGGCCTTCAAAATCATGCTAGTGATCAACTATGGGAATGGTAGGTTCCCCCGCTTAGACTTTGTAGCGCGAAGGATATGCTTGAGGATTAAGCATCCCACATCAACTCAAAAATTGCATGCAATGCAATACAAGACCTCTAAATGGTACAGGGTGACCTCCTGAATATAAGTCGTCAGAACGAGGTGGAAGGAGATGAAGTAAATCCACACTCTCATCTGAGGCAGAAGAGCTGAGGAGCTGAAGTAAAGCTTCTGAAGAGCCTGATCCTTACTTATTGTCTAGTTGACAGGGTGCCTACATATTATTTGAGCCATCTACTCAAGTGAGGCTTCCATGACTGATTCACCAATTTGCGGGTTGATCTGAAGGAAATTGTTGATAGTTGTGGTGTCATAATGCATGCTGTGGGTTCTTGCAAAGAAAAATTTGTCTCGGTGATTCAAATAGTATGCCCCCTTGAGATTGGCATAGAATTCTGTGATCAGCGTTTTGGGCACCTCCGCCTGAGGATGAGCAACTCAGTGCCGCCATCCTCGCCTCTCCACCACTCTTAGAATGCCCTTGTTCTCCTTCTTGGAGAAGTCAAAACCCCACTCCGGTATAAACTTGCAGTTCAGAAACCTATCAAATTAGTTGCGCACCCAAGCAAAGACAAAGCGATTCTTGTCATAAGGAGGTTCTTGAGGCTCCTCCTCATGAAACCTTTTGCCTCCTCCCTTTTCCTTAAAACAATGAACCAGCACAGATTTGAAAGGCATGTTTCCTCCAAAGCCAAACAAAGAATTCAATGCCAAATTCCTTCACATGAAAAATTAAGGGAACAAAGAAACTAGCATTCACAACCATGGATACAAACTTTAACTTGGATAAATACACAAGAAAAGCTCATGCAAGGTTGAGCTATTTCATTACCCAGTTCATGTTCACTGCATAGCATTTTCAAGCACTCTATGACATTTTCCTAAGTGTTATAAGGCATTAGCAAGTTAGAGTTGGGCATATATGCAATACATAGCTTCTTATCAAGCAATTAGTCATGAAGAACAAAGCCTAGCCCAAGAGTTGTCTGCCCATGACCATGCTATCACAAGAATCCCCACAATAGTCCATAACATAATTCTTGCCCTTGCTATACATGAAAATCATGCTTCCAGGTGCAAACCAATGACACAAACTTGTAATATGCTATACCAAGATGCAACCCACGTTAGTGTTGTGCCCAAAAGCCAATCATGAGATGATTGTATTTTTGCACATTGAGTCATGATATTTTATTAAGGCATTAATCCAACAATTATGTATGTTGTTTTTGTTTCTGCGTAACTTAACAAACATAATCGTAACCCTAGAATAATGATATTCTTAAAAGTCCCTGGTCTAGTATTATTGTGGAGCGGGTTGCAATAATACATAATGACTAGCATATATGGAGACTAATATGAGATATGTAGTCTACATATGGGTACAAGTTGGAGAACTTGTGTACTGGACCGACCCACCATGAGAACACTACATGGATCGTTATATGAGTGTCATAAGTGATTCTCATAGTGATCATGGTATATGTAGTCCTTCGACCTAAGATCATCAAGGTTCCCTACATGTGAGTCACATACTTTGATACTTTCCTTTGTTGCTCGTAACTGAGTGAACTTGAAGGAGGTCATTGGGTATGTCACATATCATGCGGAGGGATTTGTATGATCAAGATGGGATTTGTCCCTCCTATGTAACGGGAGTGATATCTTCGGGCCCCTTGATAGAGTGAGACTTAGAGAATGCATGGCCATGCTCGGATGAGTTGATATACGATATCAATGTCATTAGTTTAAGTTGGTCTACTCGGTAATCAAGAAACCAAAGATTGGGCTATACGAGAGTGACACATTCCATGTCTCGTGCTTAGTCTTGATATCTTGGACAAAGGGACAATGGCATATATCGGTGATGATCATAAAGGTTTAGTCGAATCATCGACAATCTTGTCACTTGGGTAGCAATGATGTGTTGCTAGACACCGCTCATTGCTTATGATCATAAATGTGATTTATGATCATTGCCAACGTGGTAAGAGCCTATTGGGTCGCACACATAGAGCTATTTGGATCATTAGAGTGCATGGGCTAATTATTTGGGTTATGGTTTCACAATAATTTCGTATTAATAATGGGCCCAATAGTTGAGCCATTATTAAGCCCGAAATTAAAGCCTAATTGGATTAGGGCTTTGAAACCCATTAGGCCTGGAAGTTGAGTCTCACTATAAATACAACTTTTAGTGAGAAATTCGCAGGTCTCCTTGCCCTAGCCTCCAAAAAGGACAGCCACACTCTTCTCTTGCAATTCCTTGGAGGACGCAAGCTAGCACTGCGAGCGCAAGAGAAACACATCTGTCGGGACGTGGTGGAAGCGTGGTGATCCCGAGAGGCTCGTGTGGATACCATAGAGAGCCTGAACACGTCAACTGTTCAGGTTTTGTGATTCAACTCTACAGTTGAGTGAGAGATCTCAACCGAAAATTAGGTATGAAAATTTTTGAACACCCGGTTTACCCCGTTTCACTTGGATCCTAGAGGGTTTCGGTTAAATTCCACTGCACTGTTTGGCTCCCGAAACCCATCAGTGGTATCAGAGCTACTGGTGAAACCCTAAATCGGGATTGAGTGTTGAATCGCATGATGCTATGTGTTCGGTTGCTTTTCGGCCATGATTAATTAGATTGATTCATGATGCATGAAACCGGAACTCGTAATGAACATATGACATATATGAAGAAACGACACTAATTGGTTAATGAGATTAACCCAAAATTGAATGGTATGAGATACCTATATGGATTAGGATTCTTGCAATAGTTGCAAAAACCCTAGCTTGGTTCGGATTCGGCCTGTTCAGGCACCGAAAGTAAGGTATTTTTGGTGGCTCGAATAGAGGAGTCTCGGGTGCCTACTTGCTCAAAATAGAAGATTTCGGGCTAAGCAATTGTAAGACAATTTTTTGCGCAGGGGGGCGCTGCCCCCCACGCCCCCCGCAAGGGCGGCTCCCCTTGACCTCGTCCGCTGACCGGTCAGCGGAACCACCGCCCACTGACCGGCCAGCGGGACCGCCGTATGCGAAGCGCCACATAAATAAAAACTGGTTAATCAACACACGAAAATTGGCATGCATCTTTGTTGAATGAGATTTGACATGATATGCTGATTGGTGTTTGAAGCATGGTGCATGGTTATAGCCCTTGATTGGTTGTACTTGTAAATACGGCCTGCGAGTCGTGCCTTCTCTTGTCACTCTCATTGTACATTCTCTTCTCACCTTACTCCCCTCGAATGTAACTCGAGGTTTCTATTATTGATGTAATGGTGCATTATGGGATCATCCAAGGTTGTATGTCTAAGGATCATCCAAGGAGGCATGTCCAAGGAGATGACAACAAAAGGGCAGCCAAGAAAGGAAGATAAGGAGCTTGTGAAGACTCTTTTCTTTTCTTAGGCTTTTATGATATTCTCATTGGCTTGAGAATATCGCATAGTTTGGGCTATAACCATGTCACGTTTATTTCTTGTAAGCATGAGATGCATGTTTTATATTTGTATGTGATGCATGTATAAAACAACCGGAGATAACAAATTGGTGAGATCAAAATAAAAAAATCCCTCAAACAAATATTAAGTCATTAAATGTGATGCCTTCCAAATGTTGGCACTCGTCAAGACTTTGATCAACATTAGGTGGGTTTGCCAAAGCAAAGCACCTATGTTCATCTTGGTAAGGCGCGATGGGATAATAGTGATATCCAAATTGCTAACTTTGGGTCTGACTTAACTAAGTCATCCTAATAGGATTAGGGACTTAGAGGCATAGAGTTGGGCTTAAGCTCATGAGATGAGCTTGGACAAGTGTTGTTCACCCAACTATCCAAGAGTTGCATAAGATGCAATTGGCAAAGAGTTGCCTACCTAAATAGCTGTAACTTGAGAGAAAAGCCAAAGCTGACTCAGGTTGTGGTCAAATATGGATCTTGGCCCACTAGAATACCTTAGCGCCGAGGTGTTCTGAAATAATATCGAGGGTTATTATTTTGAGGAAAATAGTGGGAGTATCGTTTAATAAAAGTCCTTATTAAATGAATTAAAATACATGACTCTTACACTGCATATTTACTGTTGTAGATAACCATGGCACAAAACACATCGACACTTTCGTTGCGATCGATCCTTGAGAAGGAAAAACTGAATGGGACCAACTTTCTCAAATGGTACCGAAACTTGAGGATAGTCCTCAAGCAAGAGAGAAAGGCTTATGTCCTAGAGCAGCCCATTCCGAATGAGCCTGCTGCCACTGCTCCAAGAGCTGAAAGGGATGCTCACAAGAGGCATTCTGATGATGCTTTGGATGTTGCATGCCTCATGCTTATTACCATGGAATCTGAGCTTCAGAAGCAACATGAGAACATGGGGGCGTTCGATATGATCGAACATCTCAAAATGCTTTTCCAAGAGCAAGCTAGGCATGAGAGGTTTGAGACCTCTAAGGCATTGTTTCAGTGCAAGATGTCTGAGGGAAGTCCCGTGGGTCCTCATGTTCTCAAGATGATTGGGTACATTGAGAATCTTGAGAATTTGGGATTTGCTCTTCAGAAAGAGTTGGCTATTGATGTAGTCTTGCAATCGTTGCCTGAAAGCTACAGTCAGTTCATCATGAACTATAACATGAATGACCTTGACAAGTCCCTCCCTGAATTGCTCAACATGTTGAGAACTGCTGAGCAAAACCTTAAGAAGGCTAAGCCCATTTTGATGGTTCAAAAGGGCAAGGGAAAGGGAAAAGCCAACAAGAAGAAGGATAAAGCTAATGGAAAGTCCAATGCTAATTCTTCTTCAGCTGCACTGAAACCAAAGGGTGGTGTGGCAAAGGAAGGGGAGTGCTTCCATTGTAAGCAACCTGGACACTGGAAGCGCAATTGCAAGCTCTATCTTGAAGAACTTGCTAAGGAAAAGGGAAGTAAGACTTCCACTTCAGGTATTTTTGTTATAGAGGCTAACTTTTCTACTTCCTCATCTTGGGTATTGGATACTGGATGTGGATCTCACATTTGTGCAAATGTGCAGGATCTAAGTAGAAGTAGAAGTAGAAGATTGGCCCGAGGTGAAGTGGACCTACGTGTTGGAAATGGAGCAAGGGTTGCTGCCTTAGCCGTAGGGACTTATGTTCTCACTTTACCTAGTGGATTAGTTTTAGAATTAGACAACTGCTACTTTGTGCCTACTATTAGTAGAAATTTGATTTCTGTTTCTTGTTTGGACAAGAAAGGTTTTTCATTTATAATAAAGGACAAATGTTGTTCTATTTATTTGAATGAAATCTTTTATGGTAGTGCTCAACTTAGCAATGGGTTGTATGTTCTAGACCTCGAAGATCCAATCTATAATGTGAATACCAAGAAGGTCAGATTAAATGATTCAAACCCGACCTATCTCTGGCACTGTCGCTTGGGCCATATAAATGAGACCCGCATATCCAAGCTCCATAAGGATGGACTCTTGGACTCATTTGATTTTGAATCATATGAGACATGTGAGTCATGTTTGTTGGGCAAGATGACCAAAGCCCCATTCATAGGGCAAAGTGAAAGGGCTAATGACTTACTAGGACTCATACATAGTGATGTATGTGGCCCTATGTCTACACAAGCTAGAGGAGGTTTCCAATACTTCATTACTTTCACTGATGACTTCAGCAGATATGGCTATGTGTATCTCATGAGACACAAGTCAGAATCCTTTGAAAAGTTCAAAGAATTCAAGAATGAAGTAGAGAATCAACTCGGGAAGAGTATCAAAGTGCTTCGATCAGATCGAGGTGGAGAGTACTTGGATCGAGAATTCCTTGACTATCTGAAGGAGTGTGGTATAGTATCACAACTCACTCCACCAGGTACACCTCAATGGAATGGTGTATCTGAAAGGAGAAATCGAACTCTGTTAGACATGGTTCGCTCTATGATGAGTCAAGCTGACCTTCTAAACTCCTTTTGGGGACATGCTCTAGAGACAGCCGCTTTTACACTAAACCGAGTTCCATCTAAATCGGTTCAAAAGACACCATATGAGATATGGAGTGGGAGGCATCCCAATTTGTCTTTTATGAAGATTTGGGGCTGTGACGCTTATGTGAAACGTCAATCCTCTGACAAACTAGGGCCCAAATCTCAAAAATGCCTTTTTGTTGGGTATCCCAAAGAAACAAAGGGTTACTATTTCTACAATCCTTCTGAGCAAAAAGTGTTTGTTGCTCGAACTGGTGTCTTTTTAGAGAAAGAGTTTATCTCTAAAGGAACTAGTGGGAGGAAAGTAGAACTTGAAGAAATTCAAGAACAACAAGGAGACATCGAACCTGAAATGGAACCTGAACAGACACCACAAGATGTTGTGGTTCAAGAGTCTGTTCCTGTAGCACAGAGCCCACGTAGGTCTGGTAGGATTCGGCGTGAGCCTGAGAGATATGGATTTCTCATGACTCACACTGGTGATGTGATGCTCATGGATCAGGATGAGCCCACAACCTACCAACAAGCTATGTCGGGGCCTGACTCTGAGAAGTGGCTAGTGGCCATGAAATCCGAGATGGAATCCATGTATGAAAACCAAGTATGGACTTTGGTTGACCCACCTGAAGGGGTAAAACCCATAGGGTGCAAATGGGTTTTCAAGAAGAAAACTGACATGGATGGTAATGTGATTACCTTTAAGGGACGATTGGTTGCAAAAGGTTTCAAGCAAAATTCATGGTATTGACTATGATGAAACTTTTTCACCAGTTGCTATGCTTAAATCCATCCGAATTTTGTTTGCTATTGCTGCACACTATGATTATGAGATATGGCAAATGGATGTCAAAACTGCATTCCTAAATGGAAAGCTACTTGAGGATGTGTACATGACACAACCTGAGGGTTTTGTCACTCCTGAGAATGCCAATAAAGTGTGCAAGTTGCAAAGGTCCATTTATGGACTGAAGCAAGCTTCTCGAAGTTGGAATCTTTCGTTTTGATGAAGCAATCAAAGAGTTTGGTTTTATCAAAAATGAAGATGAACCTTGTGTCTACAAGAAGGTTAGTGGGAGCGCTATTGTCTTCTTGGTGTTGTATGTAGATGACATACTACTCATCGGGAATGACATTCCTGAGCTACAGTCTGTGAAGACTTGGCTAGGGAAATGTTTCTCTATGAAGGACTTGGGTGAAGCAGCCTATGTGTTAGGCATCAGGATCTATAGAGATAGATCTAGAAAGCTTCTTGGCCTAAGTCAAAGTACATATATTGACAAGGTGCTAAAGAGGTTTAGCATGCAAGATTCCAAGAAAGGATTCTTGCCCATGTCACATGGTATCACTCTTTCTAGATCTCAGTGTCCGAGTACACCCGAGGAGAGAGAGCGCATGAGTAAGATTCCATATGCCTCAGCAATTGGATCTATCATGTATGCCATGATATGTACTCGTCCCGATGTCTCATATGCTTTGAGCATGACGAGTAGGTACCAATCGAACCCCGGTGAGAGTCACTGGACAGCTGTTAAGAACATCCTTAAGTACTTACGAAGGACTAAGGATGCATTCTTGGTCTTTGGAGGTGAAGATGAGCTCGTTGTAAGGGGTTACACCGATGCAAGCTTCCAATCCGATAAGGATGATTTTAGATCGCAATCTGGTTATGTGTTTTGTATTGGTGGTGGTGCTGTGAGCTGGAAGAGTTCAAAGCAAGAGACAGTAGCTGACTCTACAACAGAATCTGAGTACATTGCCACCTCTGATGCCGCGAAGGAGGTAGTTTGGATCAAGAAGTTCATCACTGAACTTGGAGTGGTTCCAAGCATTACCGACCCAATAGAGCTCTATTGTGACAACAATGGAGCAATTGCACAAGCTAAGGAACCTCGATCTCACCAGCGATCCAAACACATACTCCGACGCTATCATCTCATCAGGGAGATCATCGAGAGGGGTGATGTAAGGATATGCAGGACTTTGGCAAATAGCAATATTGTTGATCCGCTGACAAAGCCCCTTACGCAAGAAAAGCATGATAGCCATTCTAGGTCCATCGGTATTAGATACATGGATGATTGGCTTTAGTGCAAGTGGGAGATTGTTTGTTAGTGTTGTGCCCAAAAGCCAATCATGAGATGATTGTATTTTTACACATTGAGTCATGATATTTTATTAAGGCATTAATCCAACAATTATGTTTGTTGTTTTGTTTCTACGTAACTTAACAAACATAATCGTAACCCTAGAATAATGATATTCTTAAACGTCCCTGGTCTAGTATTATTGTGGAGCGGGTTGCAATAATACATAACGACTAGCATATGTGGAGACTAATATGAGATATGTAGTCTACATATGGGTACAAGTTGGAGAACTTGTGTACTGGACCGACCCACCATGAGAACACTACATGGATCGTTATATGAGTGTCATAAGTGATTCTCATACTGGTCATGGTATATGTAGTCCTTTGACCTAAGATCATCAAGGTTCCCTACAAGTGAGTCACATACTTTGATACTTACCTTTGTTGCTTGTAACTGAGTGAACTTGAATGAGGTCATTGGGTATATCACATATCATGCGGAGGGATTTGTATGATCAAGATGGGATTTGTCCCTCCTATGTTATAGGAGTGATATCTTCGGGCCCCTTGATAGAGTGAGACTTAGAAAATTCATGGCCATGCTCGGATGAGTTGATATATGATATCATTGTCATCAGTTAAAGTTGGTCTACTCGGTAATCAAGAAACCAAAGATTGGGCTATACGAGAGTGACACATTCCATGTCTCGTGCTTAGTCTTGATATCTTGGACAAAGGGACAATGGCATATATCAATGATGATCATAAAGGTTTAGTCGAATCATCGACAAACTTGCCACTTGGGTAGCAATGATGTGTTGCTAGACACCGCTCATTGCTTATGATCATAAATGTGATTTATGATGATTGCCAACGTGGTAAGAGCCTATTGGGTCGCACACATAGAGCTATTTGGATCATTAGAGTGCATGGGCTAATAATTTGGGTTATGGTTTCACAATAATTTCGTATTAATAATGGGCCCAATAGTTGAGCCATTATTAAGCCCGAAATTAAAGCCTAATTGGATTAGGGCTTCGAAACCTATTAGGCCTAAAAGTTGAGTCTCACTATAAATACAACTTCTAGTGAGAAATTCGTGGCTCTCTTTGCCCTAGCCTCCAAAAAGGACAGCTACACTCTTCTCTTGTAATTCCTTGGAGGACGCAAGCTAGCACTGCGAGTGCAAGAAAAACACATCTGCCGGGACGTGGTGGAAGCGTGGTGATTCCGAGAGGCTCGTGTGGATACCATAGAGAGCCTGAACACATCAACTATTCAGGTTTTGTGATTCAACTCTACAGTTGAGTGAGAGATCTCAACCGAAAATTAGGTATGAAAATTTTTGAACACCCGGTTTACCCCGTTTCACTTGGATCTTGGAGGGTTTCGGTTAAATTCCACTGCGCTGTTTGGCTCCCAAAACCCATCAACCCACACAAAGAATTAAGATAAATAAGAAGCACATGAAGCCACATTATTGCACAAAGTACCTATGGTGAAACTCGAGCGACACTTTTCTAGAAACAATCAAACGTCAAATTCATGCAAACTAAAGCAAATTAGTAGAAATTCAAACTTGACTCACTCCTAATCCATGTAAATAAAACTTTTGGAGTCGATCAACCAACAAGAATAAGCATCATCAAGAAATTTCCATGAAAATTTTGTGGCTTTCTTTGTGGGCAATTTTCAAACTATGATTCTCAATCCAAATCCATAACCAAGCCGTAAAACACTCCCAATACATACATATACTCAATGTAGATCAAAATCAAGCAAAAAATCCAAAAAAACAAAGTGCAATTGATCAATCTCATGACCCTACAAGCAAGCACTATTTGCACACAATAAAGCAACAAAAAAAAAACAAGAGAAGAAGAAGAAGAAGAAGAAGTAAAAGAAGAACTTACTTGCTTTGAATCTTGAGAGGAAAATCAACAAGAAAATTGAACCATAAGGCTTACGGAAAGGCTAGGGTTTGACACTTGAGATGTTTTTCTGTTGAGGGGTGAGTTTAAAAGTGAGGAGAGGTGAAAAGAAAAGTGATAAATCGACAGTTTTAGGCATTTGTGATGCATCGTCGCTGAGGGCGAATTTCTGGTGACGCATTGCTAACGCTATGAATGTTCTGCCAATTTTTGCAAACTGGCAATGCGTCACCAACATTCATGAGCACACCCTCATTGTTTTAATTTTTTTACAGTTAAACCCCTAAGTCTCTATACTTGCTTACTTAGACCTTGGCCTATCAAGGAGTTGCACTTCCCCGTGTTAAACTTGTATTGTCCATCTCATTCTTTCTTCTTCCTTAGGCTCTTGCAACCCAATAAAAACATATCAAAACACTAGATAAACATAAAATAAAAAGGAAAGATAGATAAATCATGGAAAAACTCATGAAATTAGAGGAAAAGATAATGGAAATCAGGTTGCCTCCCGACTAGCAGTTGGTTTTATGCCTTTAGCTAGGTGCCTTTGAATACACCTTCAAGGGTCGGGTTTCGCCAGGATCAATTAGCCAATGTGACAGAGTTCATCACCAAAATATACCTTCACTCATTGACCAATGAATTTGAATGTGGAAACATCTTGGCCCTTGAGTTCCACCACTCCATATGGCATCACCTTAACCACCTCAAATGGGCCCAATTACTTGGACTTCAACTTTCCCGAAAAAAGTCTCAACCTTGAATTAAAAACCAACACTTTTTGACCTAGTTGGAAATCATTTTTCACAAGCATATTATCATGTCAAAGCTTTGTTCGCTCCTTGTAAATCCTTGCATTCTCATAAGCATCAAGGCGGATTTCATCCAACTTATCCAATTGGGGGGCTCTCTTTTCTTGGGCACTCTTCAACTCAAAATTCATCTTCTTCACCTCCCAATTTGACTTGTGCTCCAATTCCAATGGTAAGTGCCAAGCCTTTCCAAACACAAGTTGATACGAAGACATCCTAATTGGTATCTTGAATGCCGTTCGATGCACCCAAAGTGCATTACTCAACTTTTCTGACCAATCTTTTCAATTGATGCCCACTGTCTTCTCCAATATTTTGCAATGGTATTTCATCTCTCCTAGAAATGTTTCCCAACCTTTGCATCTATTACATGTGATAGCCAAAGGGCTATTACACTCAGAATTCCCAAGTTGTCTAGTGAGCACCACCTTCGAGAAAGACCAGCACCACCCTCGGAAAGGATGAGTAACCAACCTCGGGAAAGAGATGCCCGCACTATCTTTGAGCCCCTGACATTGGTGAGCCACCACCGTCCTCGGTGAATAACAGGACTGACCTCGGAAAGGTTGTGCACTACCACCCTCGGAAGGGAAGACCCAGCAAGTTCAGAAAAGAATATCGCCATCCTCGGTAAGGAATAGCATCTTCTAATGCTACCACACTCTGCTGAAGGGGTTCCCCCAGCAGCCCTCGGTCATAATATTGGACCGAAGGGGACCTCCTATTCCGAAGAAGCCTTACACACCGAAAGGGTCTTATTCGTTGAAGGGAACTCATGAAGACACAACAAAAACGGTTGAGGAGCCTTTGACATAGGGACCTCGCACACGCCCCTGACATGAAGACCTCCCACACGGCCCTGACCTCTGGCCAGAACAGGCTAGGGCTACCCGTCTACGGAGGTATAGATCACATCCGACCGAACACGTGTCATGATCTAAGTGGGTTGTGCCAAACGGCTTCCTCCCTACGTCCTCCTATAAATACCTGGGAGTAACCTTGGAAAGGAGGACAAAGAACTCTCTACCCTTTGCTCTTCACTTTTTGCTCCTTATTTTGCAAATACTGACTTGGGCGACAGAGGCTCTTCCCCTGGAAACACATTTCGGGGAGTCTCTAACCCTCATTTTTTTTAGTCTTGCAGCCACCCTCACATTGGAAGTCTTTCATTCAGATGCCTTCATACCGGAAGTACTTACTTCAGCCACAATGTCACACAACGAGCATGCCAGTGGGCATCATTTGGCGCCATTTGTGGGAACTCACTCCTAGGTCACCATCGTTGAGACCCGACGTTCTAAGGAAAAAGGACTCTCGAAGTCCCCGTCTGCCCCAGAAACTCAACCGGCAACTGAACAACCTGCTGTAGGGACTTCTTTGCCTGAGGACGAGCATCCTTTAATGGTCATGATGAGCTTCATGCGTGATTTTCAGCGCTCTATTGTGGCTGAGATGACACAACAGCTTGACCAAAGTGGTCTCAACCACGTTCGGTCCAAAGGGCCTCTTCGCTAGCTGCTCACTGAGAGAAAAGTCCTAAGTCTACTCACCAGAGTTCAAGAAGTGGGGACTTCCACGACGAGTCCTCAATGGAGGACATACCCCCCAGAGGTCGTCGTGATGGAGAAATGGGGTCAAAAGAACCCAAAACTTCCCACCAGTGGAGTTCATCACCGGATGAGAGGTCACAATCCACATGCCGATGAAGTTACTCCCTAAAAAGGAGACGTCACTCTTCATTGTTGGAGGTCACCAAGCAACGAGAACAAACCAGTACTACCGCCCTAATGGAGAAGATCCTGGAGAGGTTGGAAAAAGTAGAGAGGCAGATTTCTCGGAAGCCTGTCTGGTCAAGGCTGTCGGAGACCTTCACTAGAGAAGAGCCACCCTTCATCCACGCAATAGTAGAGGCACCCATGCTAAGTGACTTCCGAGTACCATGCTTGGAAACGTACGATGGGTGCAGTGATCCTCTAGCCCACCTCACGAAGTATAGACGTAGCATGGTGCTGCATGGTGCTGATGATGCCACCCTCTGCAAGTGCTTTGAGGTCACCTTCTCAAGGCCGGTGACTGCGTGGTATAACTCCCTCGCCCCCAAAACCATAACAGGTTTCCAGGAGTTGTCCACCGCATTCACTCAGCAGTTCATTAGAAGTAGGCCGATGGCGAAGATGCTTGTCCAGATGTTTGACATAGCGCAAAGGAATGCAGAAACCATTCATGACTATGTCGAGAGGTTCAATCGAGAAGCCCTAAGTGTTTTGGACTTTTGTCCCAAAATCTGTATCCTCGCAATGATCAGGGTACTTCGGAGGGACTCACAGCTTTTCTATGAGTTCTCCAAAGACCCCCCAGACACCCTCGGAGAATTCTACCGAAAGGCAGAACAACACATGACAGCTGAGGAACTAAGGATGGGAGGGCCGAAGTACGACCATATTCGCTCCGAGGGTCTAAGCCATCAACCTCGTTATCCAGCTGAACCTAGAGGTAGACCTCGAAAGTAAAGGGGCAAGAAGCCAATGACGTCCACCCTTTTGAACACCACCAGAACAAACATACTGCTGGCCATGGAAAGGCAAGGGATCCCTATTCAACGTCCAAAGGCCATGACCTCGAAAAACAAGCAAAACATGAAGAAGTTCTGCCAGTTCCATCGGGACCATGGCATTGATACTGAGGATTGCTTCCAGCTGAGGAAGTACATCAAGTCTCTAATAAAGCAGGGCCAACTTCGACGTTACTAGCGCATGCCCTCCCCAAAGGGGAGGAAGGAAAAGGAAAGAAAACCAGAAGATGAGGACTACGATTCTAACCAGCGTCAGAATCGAAGTCTTAGAAAGCACCCACCACCTATGGCTAGAATGATCCAAACAATTACTACTGGGATACACTCAACCGAGAGGAAAAGGAAAGTTCATGAAATCTCAATGATGGAGTTTGGGAACCCATCGAACAAGCTCGTTCGGAAAGATGGGTCTACCGTGAAATTCCCTCATGACGATCCCCTCCTAATCATGGCAAGGATAGGGAGTTGGGACGTTAAAAGAGTGCTCATCGATGATGGCTCCAATGCCAACGTACTGTTCTCGCACCTCCTACCGAACTTGGGAATCTCAAAAGGCGATCTCAAAACTGTCACCTCCCCTACCTTCGGGCTAGGTCCATCCGAACTCTCTATCCTCGGGTGGATCAACCTACCTCTAATGTTAAAAGGAACTTCGATTCAGAGTAAGAAAGAGCTCTTCACTTCCACAATGACAAGGTTCATCATCATAGATATCCTTTCGTCATACAATGCCATCCTCGGGAGGTAGACACAAGGGAATCTCCATATTTTTTCCAGACGTGAAGTACCTAACTCTCACCTTCGTGTTGAAGGACGGGGACGCTGAGATATTCATTGACCAAGCCAAAGTAAGGAAGGTTTTTGTGAAAGCAAGACAAGGCCCAACAAAGATCCATGCATAGACTTTGGGAGAAAAGACCATTCTCGAAGAAGAGCCAAGGGGGGAAGAAACAGGAGACCTTGAAAAAATAGAAACAGAAGATGTAGAACTTGTTCGAGGCCGAAGTACCCGAGTGGGAAACAACTAGTTTCTGTTAATGAACAAAGACCTGTTTGCCTACTCTCCAAAGGACATGCCTGGGGTAGACCCTCGCATAATCCAATAGAGCCTTAAAGTGCGCCCGGAGGTAAAGCCTGTTTGACAAAAAAAGCGAAGGCTCTCGGCGCATCAAAACAACTTCATCAAAACCAAAGTCCAACGTTTAATGGAAGCATGCGTAATAAGAGAGGTCAAGTACCCCGAATGGCTTAGCAATGTTGTCATTGCTATGAAAGAAGGGAGTGATAAACTTTGAATGTGTATCAACTTCCGAAACATAAATGATGCCTGTTCTAAGGATTCGTATCCTTTGCCACCAATAGATCAATTGGTTGACTGCACCGCCGAATACGGACTGCTCAGCTTTGTCGACACTTTCAGTGGATACCACAAGGTTATGATGGATCCTAAAGACGAGGAAAAAACTACCTTCATCACCGACGTTGGGACCTACTGCTATGTCAGAATGCCTTTCAGTCTGAAGAATGTAGGGGCCACGTACCAAAGGCTGATGAATAGGGTGTTTGACACCCTAATCGGGAGGAATATGGAAGTATATGTCGACGATACGATAGTTAAGAGCAAACTGCCTAGTAGTCATATCTTAGACTTAAATGAAACATTCCACCGACTTTGGGAATTCAGAATCGATCTCAATCCGGAGAAGTGCATGTTTAGGGTGAATGCGGGCAAGTTCCTAGGATTCATGGTATCAGAAAGAGGGATCAATGCAAGCCCATAAAAGGTTAAGGCCCTGCTGGGATTTTGAACTCCCACAACAATCAAGGCGTGCAAAGGCTGACTGGGAGAATCACTTCGCTCAGTAGATTCATCTCCAGATATAGGGATTGGTGCCGACCGTTCTTCAAAGTGCTCACCAAAGTAGCAAAAAATGAAGGTACCTTCGGTTCGGGGGAACATCCTTGGACCGAAGACTAATAAAAGGCCTAGGATGAGCTCAAAAGTTACCTAACCCATCTGCCGACACTTCGGCAACTAAAGGAAAAAGAACCTCTCATCTTTTACCTTGCCGTCAATGAAAAAACGGTGAGTTCAGTGCTTGTAAAGGAAGAGGAAGGAAGGCAGTGGCCGATATAGTATGTGAGTAAATCCCTAGATGGCACCGAAGTTAGGCACCCTCTTCTACATAAGGCTATTTATGCCTTGGTATTGGCGAGCAGAAGGTTGCGACCTTACTTCCAAGGACACCCTATTACTGTCCAAAGTAACCTACCTCTTCAGGACATCATGAGGAGAGTAGATCACTTGGGAAGATTATCAAAGTGGTGTATTGAGCTTGGTGAGTACGACATCACTTACGAGCCAAGAAGAGCAATAAAGGCCCAAGCACTGGTAGACTTCATCGCCGAAGTCCCAAAAGCTGAGGATACCACTGGGGACCTTGATAAAAATGAACCTGAGTGGACACTATTTGTTGATGGAGCCTCTGGTTCTAAACATCAAGGAGCCGGAGTGATCCTTCGTGGTCCCAAAGGTATTGAAGCCATGAAGGCCATCAAATTTGGATTCAAGATCACCACAACACCGCCGAATATGAAGCCCTCATAGCAGGCTTGTGCCTGGCAAAAAGAGTGGGTGTGAGAAATCTGAAGGCCCATAACGATTCCCAGTTAGTAGTCCGGCAGATGGCGGGAGACTATGGTACAAACGACTAAACCTTGGCAAAGTACCATGACCTCATCAAAATGCTCATCCAGGAGTTTCACACGATGCATATAGAAAATGTACCTCGATGAGATAATATGGAGGCCGACACTTTGGCCAAATCAAAAGAGTTTACTAAGGTACTGCATCAGCCGATTATAACAGTAATGTACGTAACAACCTCGGGACAAGGGTGGAAGGACCCTATCAAAAAGTACGTCTGAACCTCGGAACTTCCCGAGGACCCTTTTAAAGTAGCCAAAGTGTGAAGCGTTCAAGAAGATACTTCCTAATTGGGGAGGAGCTGTACCGGCAATGGTATGCAACTCCATTACAGAAGTGTATCAGTGAAGTGGATGTTGAAATAATCCTCAAAGAAGTCCATGAGGGAGCCTGTGGTTCGCACATAGGACCCGATGCCCTTGTCGGGGTCCTCATCCGGCAAGGATATTTCTGGCCTACTCTAAGGAAAGATGCAAGGCAGTTCGTCTATAAGTGCGACAATTGCCAAAGAGGCGCACCTATCCAAAGACTACCCTCGAAAAAGATGACTTCGGCAAACAACCCCTAGCTCTTCGCCGTATGGGGTATAGATCTCATTGGCCCTCTCCCAACAACTCCAGGAGGAGTAATGTTCTACGTAGTCACAGTAGATTATTTCACCAAGTGGATCGAGGCAAAGCCTCTAGCGACAATCTCAGTGAAGGACATACAGAGGTTTGTCTAGAAGAACATCGTATGCAGATTCGGCATACCAAGGGTGATAGTAGCTGATAATGGTTCCCAGTTTACCGATAAAGGTTTCCAAGAATTTATAGTCAACCTTGGAACAAAGTTGCACTTCACTCTAATGGCCTACCCTCAGAGCAATCGACAAGTTGAAGTGTCCAACAGAACAATAAATGATGGCCTGAAAAAAAGGTTGAAGGAAGAAAAGGGAAAATGGCCAGGAGAGCTTCCGAGCGTGCTATGGAGCTACCAAACCACACCGAGAAGGGCCACAGGGAAACACCCTTCTCGCTCGTGATCGCCATGAAGGCCATTATTCCTGTCGAGGTCATACATCCATCCTTGAGGATAAAGGTGTTTGACGAAGAAGAGAATAACCTCGTTTTAAGGACCAGCTGGACCTAATTGTCGAGCATAAAGAAATGGCTGAACTCAGAAGAAAAGCCTTTCAACAAATAGTAGCCGTCACTACAAACTTGCACGTCAAATGGAAAGGGATAAAAAAAGGGGACCTTGTCCTTCGAAGAGCTAAGTTTGAAGCCCGAAGACCATCTCATGCGGTACTTAGGGCAAATTGGGACAGACCTTATTTGGTACTTGAGGAAGTTTTTCCTGGAGTCTACAAGCTCGGCGATACTGAGGGAGGAGAATTGAAAAATACGTGGCATTCAGATTCTTTGAAAAAATTCTACACTTAGAAATTTTTCCAAGAAAAAAATTGTACAGTTCTCCCCAAGGGTGACTGACCGAACATGATGTAAATAATGAAGGAGCTTCTTTCTGAAAATGCCTCTAAAATTATTTCCATTTTTGACCGAAGGCATATTTGACCGAACATGTTCGCTTCCGAATGAGAGTAAAAAACGCCCGATTCTGAGGGGGACGACTGAACATGGTCATACCAAAAGGGTAAACTCATGGGAATGGTCAGTTTTTGCTAAATTATGCCAACCAAACATGGTTGAAGAAAAGGGGTAAAACTACGATGGAGGTTAAGTTGTGCCGAAGATGGTCAACCGAGCATAGTTGCTCATCCCCTAAAAGTGCCTAAGTGCACACCTAGAAAAATTTGCAAGTAGAAAGTCATGCAAAAACACCAAGGAGGTACGTCCGAAGATGGTTACTTCCGAAGATGAATATCTCTTTCGCCCGAAGGTGGTTGTCGAAGGGGAGTATTTTCTAAAATGCATGACTGGAACTTAGAAAAATTTTCAAAAATGAAAAGATGATAAGTACGATGAAAGTGGTTGTCCAAATGAAGGTATGACTGAAAGGCAACTTTGCCCGAAAGACGTTGATCGAATGTGATTGGAATAAAAGGCACTTAGATTGATTGGAACAGGGGTAAAATTCCGCAGAAGATGATGTTTTTCGGAAGGGTACTAACCGAACATGGTCGTGACACCCTTTGCTTCCAAAGATGGTCCATTAAGGACCTTAGCCAAAATTTTGAAGAGAAGAGAGACTTCATTAATTGAAGGAAAGAAAGAATTCATTAATATAGTGATAAAGTACAAAGGATGGATTATAAAAGAAAAAGAAGAAAAAGGAGGCCTATTCGTGATCCTGGGTATCTGCTGACTCCTCACCATCCTCGGCATCCTCACCTTCGGAGTCTTTATCGGTGATAGCAGCTTTAGGCGCCGAAGGTGGCATGGTAGGAAGATTGAGGAACTCTGCCCTCAACCACTGCCAGGATGGTCCTTCGGGGATGTCCAGGGCTGCCAAAAAGGAGAGGTCAAGGTTAGGAAATCTGGACAAGACTTGGTGATGAGCCAGGCAGAAGCCGTCCTGATAAGACCTCTTTGTCGCTTGGTCGGACTTAGCCTTCTCCATGTCCAAATTGTCAATTCTTTCCGAAGCTCCACGACCTCCTTCTCCAGCTTTTTCTTCTTCTTCTTCCCCTCCTTCTTCAACTTATCGACCTCGGCTTGAAGCTTGGAGTTGAGGTCGAATGCCTTCACAAGTTTAGCATTGACGTCCTCCTTCTCCTACTGAGGAACCTCATTGGCCGAGGTCAGAGCTACACCTTCCCACCAAGGTCTGACATCTTCGCGGAGAAGTCTTGGATGAGCTCCCTTTGGCTTTTGAGCATCTCCTCCCGAAGATTAGCCAAATCCTCCTTGGCTATTTTATTCAGTTTGCCGTACTTGATGACAGAGCTAGCCAAGAGTTCCTTGGCCTTTGCCAAGGACTCCTTGGACCGACTGCGGATCGAAGATTGCTTTGCCGCCCAAGCTCGGAAGTACCCAGTGTACGCCAAGAGCTGCAAAAAGGAAAGGCCCCGAGTAAGGAACAAAAGGCAAACAACAGCACAGAAAATTCCTAAGTATCAAAGGGTAGGAGTTTACTTGGGCAGCCTACTCACTTATCCTTACGGCAAGGATCTCCTCGTTCGGACACTCCTCAGTCAGAGACTGAAAAGTGGCATGCGTAATGACACCCGTCGCCATCTAAAGAGCCATCTTCTGGCTATCCTCAGAGAACAAGTTCAGGTCCTCCATGAAGGTCCAGAAGGGCTCCATCGGAACCTTGCCCTTCGGGATCGTGGCGTCCCGAAGGGCCCTCTTTCGGGTCTGATCTTCCACCCAGGGAGCCTGCACTACTTCACCTGTAAAATCACTCAGAAGTTCCATCAATACGTTATCCCTTAGCCACTCATCTATAAGGTCTAAAATACCAAAAATTCCTAAACTCGTAGAAGAATGGCTAAGGGACAACCTGGTGTAAGATCGGCATCATCGCCTTTGGAGTCACTGACCTCGAGGACCTCAGCGGGAACGCGTTTGCCTTTCTTCCTTCGGCACTCCTCAAGCTCCTCAGCCGAAAACCCCTAACCGAGGTCCCCAAGGTCTCCACTACAGTATTTGGACTCAGGGGAGTTGAACAGATGGCGGGCTCTGAAGGTGAGTCCGCTCGAACGGCAGTCTAATCCATAGCCTTCACTTCATCCTCGGGGGGCAAGGGAAGGAGGTCCTCCTTAGTCTTGTCTGACCTCAAGGCCGAAGATGGTCCCCTAGTGCCTTCTTCCTCTTTGCCATTGCTTTCTTTCTCTGCTTGTCTCCCTTCTCGGCCTAACCGAGGAAGAGAGACTTGTAGAAGGCAGCAGATTTGTCACCCATCTCTGCAAAAATAAGAAGATCAGTGTATGTACAAAATGAGATATATGAAAAATCTAGGAAGTAACATACTTTCTTGAAGGGCCTGATATGTGAGTTCACCCCGAAGGAGCATTACCAACCACGCATTCTTCTTGTCAAAAAGAGGCTTCGGCATGTTAAGGTCAGTAACATGTTCCTTGATCACCCCCAGCTCCCGAAAGACCTCTTCGGTCATGAGGCTCCATCTAATAGGAAAGGGGTACAAAGAACTCAGAGGGACCTGGGGATCCCAGTCCGCGACAGCCCGAATATGGCTGTCGAACTCCTTAAACTGGGCTTCTAACTCTAAGGTTAGTAGTTTCTGGGGATCGACTATGTCTATATCCAAAGTCCCCCAAGCCCATTGGGTTGGCACATGCTTCCACTTCTCACTGACCTTCAGGAAGAAGAACTTTTTCTACCACCCTCACCAGCTGTCCTTCGTGCTGAAAGTGAATGTGTTCTTCTTGCTCCCAGATCCCCGAGGAAGCAAGAAGTAGAACCCACCCTTCGGCATGGAGTGGAGTTTGTAGTATTGCATGAAGAAGATGAAGTGAGGTTCTATCTTGAAGACCCCACACATGCAAAGGATGTCATTGAAGTAAGAATAGGAGTTCGGATGAAGTTGATTCACGGCTATGCCATGGAATTGGCAAAACTCGCAAACCATCTTCGGCGGAGGATACCGAAATCCGGCCTTCAACTAGGCCCGAAAGATGGTAACCTCGTCTGAATGATTCATGTAACTAGGCATACCGGGACTAGGTAGCCTAGTAATAACGTAAGAGGGGAGAAAGAATTTGGCTGTCCACTTCTCTAACTTCTCCAGAGTAGCACAACTTGGATGAGAGTTAAGAGGAAGCCAACTCTCGGGGATAGGTTGAACAGACATAGGGAGGACTGGAGTAGACATGTTCAGGAAAAAGAAGTCTAACCACGGGAAGGTAAAAAAGAATGGAGGAGGCAAAAAAAAATACTGAAGAACGCCTTCGGAAAGAAGACCCACCTAGCTCGAAACAAGGAAAGGACTTCGCAAGACACCACAGGTAATGTTGAAAATCGCTCCGCCACTAGCGCCGCTGCCGAAAAAGAGAGGAGGAGGAAAATTTGACAGCAAAAGATAGCAAAAGAACAAAAGTGCAAAAAAACTGAGGATGAGGGGTTTATATAGGCTGAAGGAGGCAGGTAAAGTGTCACCATAATGAACCCTCGAAGGCAAAGAGGCACGACTGACGTAACGGACGCGACTGTTCCCCAGTCACCAAGTGACACACGTTACTCGATGCAGGAAATGAGGGCATGCCTCCTGACAGCTGCCAGACCTAGGTAAGTCTTTCCCGAGGAGATGCGTCTGTCCGTCTAGAAGATGTGACAATTCACTACCAGGCAATAAAAAACCTAAGAGACAAGTATACACTTTGGATGAAAAAGTAACCTCAGGAACACCAAATGCTCTTACTACTACCTCGGTTAGAAGAGGTGGTCTGAGCCGAAGAGAAACCTTCGCCGAAGAAGGTAACCTCGGTCCAAAAGTCAGCTAATATTTGCTAAGACATCGATCATATACTGCAGTCCCATGAGACACTTGCAAAAGCTCAAATACCAAAGATACAACTTCAGCTTTCTGAGGGGGGCATGTGATACGCAAAGGGCTATTACACTCAAAATTCCCAGGTTGTCTAGTGAGCACCACCCTCAGAAAAGACCAACATCACCCTCAGAAAGGATGAGTAACCAACCTCGGGAAAGAGGGGCCTGCACTATCTTTGATCCCCTAACCTCGATGACCCACCACCGTCCTTGGAGAATAGCAGGACTGACCTCGAAAAGGTTGTGCACTACCACCCACGGAAGGGAAGACCCAGCAAGTTCAAAAAAGAATATCGCCATCCTCAATAAGGAATAGCGTCTTCTAAAGCTACCGCACTTTGCTGAAGGGGTTCCTCCAGTAGCCCTCGGTCGTAATATTAGACCAAAGGGGACCTCCTATTCCAAAGAAGCCTTATACACCAAAGGGGTCTCATTTGCTGAAGGGGTCTCATGAAGACATGACAAAAATGGTTAAGTAGCCTCTAACACAGGGACCTTGCACACGCCCCTTGCATGAAGACCTCCCACACGGCCCTGACCTCTTGCCAGAACAGGCTAGGGCTAACAGGAGATACCCGTCTACGGAGGTACAGATCGCATCCAACTGAACACGTGTCAATATCTAAGTGGGTTGTGCCAAACGGCCTCCTATAAATACCTGGGAGTAACCTTGGTAAGGAGGACAATGAACTCTCTACCCTTTGCTCTTTACTTTCTGCTCCTTATTTCCCAAATATTGACTTGGGCGTCGGAGGCTCTTCCCCCGAAAATGCATTTCAGGGAGTCTCTAACCCTCATTTTTCTGAGTCTTGTAGCCACCATCACATCGGAAGTCTCTCATTCAGATGCCTTCATATCGGAAGTCCATACTTCAGGCCACAATCTCCAGATCAAGCAGTACTAATTGAGAACAAGAGCTTCAGGTCATACATTAGATGTACCTAATAATGACAAAGAAAAGCACACTAAATACAAGGACAATAACAAGTAGACAAGAGTAACCAACACTCAATAACCAAGGTAAAAAGTCAAATCAAAATCCTCGGCAACGGTGCCAAAAACTTTGGTAGGAAGGCATGAGGGACCATCAAAACGTAAGGTTTGGGTGAAATAAGGCAGGCATTTTCGATGGGTCGTGAATGAGTCGAGATTGCGGCGACGCATCACCAATTTTCAAAAATTGGCAGAGTGATCGTAACGCTAGCGACGCTTTATTTCTTTTACTTCAATTTTGCATGCCCACGCTCCGTCTCACTCAATCCCGCTCCAAACCGCTACATCCGCAACGCCATCCACACTGTAGAAAGCCAAGCAAAGCAAGAAAATACAAAGATGGAATGGAAGATATGCAAGTAATTTGCGGTCAAAGTTTCTAAAAAGTCAACAACTTTGACCGATAAATTATGCACCTAACAATAAGATAGGAATGGCATCAAATATACATGAATTATAAATCCCTTACCTCAATTGCCCAAGAATTAGCAAACATCAAGCACCATAGCCTTCAAACTTCAAGCACAAAAGGCTCCACTAAGGTTTCCTAGGTTCCAAGCAAAATACAAAGTTTATCGCACTAAATTAACACTAATCCAACAAAACCCAAGGTTAGAACAAGTCAAGAAACATGAAAATGTCAAGGATTGAAGCTTACCACAAGCACACACTATGCCCAAGCAAGAAAAATGTGCCAACATGCTTCAAACCAAGAAAATAGGTGCAAAGAAAGCTACCTCCCGCTTGGGCATCCTGGAAGCCTTCCAATTTCTTCACTAAATCATGATTTTGGTGAAGTTGGAGCATGAAATGGAGAGGGCTAGAGGGATATATGAAATGGCAGGAAAGAGATGAAGGAATAGTGCCATCATTCTCTTCTCCAACCAATTTTAAGTATAAAATTTTCTCCTCCCTAAACTTTTTCATTTTTTTTCAAATTTACCCCTTTTGTAAATAGTAACTAGGTAATTAAAAATTTTGGAAAACTTTCCTAACTTAGGCTTTGGGTTTTACAAATGTCATTTTGACCCCCGAGACTCATCCCGACCTTTTAGGATGTAAAATGACTATTTTGCCTCTGAGCAAACCTTGTGTTATAAACCACTCGAACCAGCTATACATTTAATAACTTGCTTGATCTTGCTAATTCACCTTTATTTAAGGTATTTAAGCTAAGGTTTATGAACTTACCTCGCTTACCGCACATCCAGCTAGGAGGACAATAAAGAACAAAGGGTTATACTATTTGCACACAAGTCCTCATAAAAATGTATATAAATCTTTTAAATACATACATTTTACTACTTACAAAGCGTTGGAGTTGGACCCACCGCCATAAGTAGGCTCTTAGTTTCTGCAACATCAGCCTCTTTCAACTTAGCTTTTTAAACACTCCTTTAGGCAAACAATGTTTTATCTTTCAAATGTATTATAGTTAATATTACTTATAATTTTGGGCAACAATTTTGTCCTTAGAAATTAGAATAGCTAAGTAAGAAAAAAATATTAATTTTTTTCATTTTTTTGGTTAGTTTGAACATATTAATTAATTATTTATTTACTTTTTAGTTATGTTTTTTTAAAAAAATACTTATTAACTCATACATATGATAATATATTCTTTACCTGGTGCGTTCCATTGGCCAACACTCCAATGTGTTAGAATCATTTTTTTTTAATTCAATTGGCCCAAGAATTTATTAATTTTATTTTTAATGCTTAATTCAATTGAACCCAATATTTTTTTACATTGGTAAAATTCAATTGAGTCCTGTCCTTTTCCTTTGGTTTGATTCTTTACTTTTGTGGGGTTAAATAAATTCAGCCCAGTATCCGTTTGTGCTCAAACCGTTTCTATAACCTTTTTCCTTAATAAAATTGGGTTAGGGGCGATTAATTCACTCTTGTCTAGAGTTTTGGAGTTTATTCGTGTTGGCCCAATTGAGCCCATTTATATTTTTTGGTTGGATTAATAAAATTTGGGTTGGTTGACACATTAAACTTATTATTATTTTTTTAATTCAATTGGCCCAGACTTAACCCAAGCTTTTACTCCAATTTTAAACTGGTTTAATTTAATTTGACCAAGACGCTTTTGAAAATTCTTAAGATCGTCTAGGCCTGCCATTCAAGTAAGTATACGTTTTTTTCTTTTTTTTTTTTTTTTACTTTCAATTGGGCCCATTAGCCCCAAACCCAAAAATTGGGGGAAGATTCTTTCATCATTTAAAGGGAAACTTACAATCACCTCATTGTGTGCCCTCTTCATTTTTAAAAATCTATATTTTTCCCCCTATTTTTTTTTTCATTGTTTGATAGTAACTTCTAAAATTTTAATTGAAACTATACGATAATCATCTTCTAGTAATTTCAGTATCTTCAATATTTTTTTTATAGTTAACATACATTTTAAATTATTAGTTTTTATTTTTTGTAAATGCAATTTTCTTCCTGTAAATCCATATCAGTATTTTTTAAAGGTTAGTTAGTTGTGAAAAATATATCAAAAATCTTGAAATTACTGGAACATGAATATTAGCTAGTTTAAATTAGGTTTTTAAAAATTGTTGCCTGATACTGTAAAAGAAGAAGGGGTAAAGTATATGTTTTTGAAAATAAATGGGGAAAAATGTAGGCTAGACTAAAGCACAGGGGGCTTTTGTAATTTTTTTCTCAGTTTAAATCACGCACAGTCCACTGTTTGTCCTGTATATTTTCGTTTAAAGATTTTTTTTATAAAAAAAAACACAAACCATATGGAACAGTAATGTTAAAAATAAGGCAAATTACTTTTTAAAATGTTATTGTTACTATTTCGAAACAATATTAACCCTAATATATTGAAATATTATAAAATTTGTTCGAAGAGTCCCACTTATTTCACCCTATAATGGACCCAATACAGTTTAAATTATAGCACAAGTCTGATAAAATAAATCCTTTGGCCCTTTATATTTTCAATTAAATTATGCTAATTAACTCTCTCCAGACTCCTAAATTGACACAAATAAGTTGGCACGACCACGAAATTTGCTCTATTCATATAAGCCCGTTGCCAGGCCAATTATTATTCTTTGAAAATATTAACAAAATAAAGTTATTTATTCTGGCCTCCGGTGGCCAAAATTCAACTTGAATTCCACATTTGTTACAATTTGATTTGTTCGGGCCCAAATGGACGATGCAAAAAACAATTGGGCCTCTGGTTATTGAATCGTAAGTGGGTTCATTTCCCTATAATTTAATACAACGTATAAAAATGACTCATAATGTATTATGTTGTCATAAATAATTAACACTAATACGTTCGTTTGTGAATTACACAACAGAGCCTTTGGAGGATAGAAACAGATCATCTGAAAAAAAATGATACGAAGAAATCAACATGTGTGGATACACAAAAATTATGTGTGTTGATCAACAATGCAATTAGTATTATGAAGAATGCATTGCTTGTCTAAGAAAAGTACGGCCACAGAGAGTTCAATGTATTATTGTGATAGATGTTATACAGTTACTCCTAATCGTGTTATAAGCCTCTTATGAATAGTTATCAATTTTGATTACTAATATTATTGTCATGTAGTAGACATATAATCTATTTCATAATATTTTATGTGTAGGCATAAAGAAAGTCTAAGAGTTGCAGACCGTTCATATGAGGCATACAGTTGTTAAAAAAACAAAGTTGCTAAACAATTGTTTGGGTATCCAGCTTCCAATTTCTAAATGAAGAAGGACACTGTAAGTCATTCAAATAATTTGTTATTTCACATCTATATGTGTATTCGTTTATTGCTATAATAATTTCACATTAAAGTGTGAAAATGTTAACTACTTTTGTTGTTTCTTTGTGACTAGATAGAACGGCAGGAAAAGTTATAGATGATATTAATTAATTTGGACATCTAATGGGCACACCATTTATAAGGACGGTATAGATAACTAAGTATAATCGTGACAATGCACGTTCTAGGTTTACTGTCATTAAAGTTTATCTAGTTAATTGGTCAGCTGAAAGCCGAGCCCTCCTTCATCTGATTTTCAAGGTATTAGATGCCCATATTGTTATTCACTCCGGGGTAGTCCAGTTATGGTGCCAAAATTGTGCATTTAAAACTCCTATGATTGATATGTTTGATAAACCATCAAAACAATACCCTTAGTGTGCGTACCCAAGTGGCCCTCTTGGACATTATGTAAATACATGCATATTGATCCAAGCATTACACACATATTCACAATTTATGCACACCATGGCAGCAAGGAATGCAAACTCTAGCACAAGTCTTAATCTTGGTTACCACACATTAGGCAATCTTATTAAGTGTAGGTGACCAACCATTGCACTTGAAACTGTTGGGTTTCGGGAGCCAAACAGCGCAGCGGAATTTAATCGAAACCCTCCAGGATCCAAGTGAAATAGGGTAAACCGGGTGTTCGAAAATTTTCTTACCTAATTTTCGGTTGAGATCTCTCACTCAACTATAGAGTTGAATCACAAAACTTGAACAGTTGACGTGTACAAGCTCTCTATAGTATCCACACGAGCCTATCGGGATCACCACGCTTCCACCACGTCCTGGTAGATACGTTTCTCTTGCGCTCGCAGTGCTAGCTTGCGTCCTCCAAGGAATT
This sequence comes from Aquilaria sinensis, assembly GCA_005392925.1. Lineage (NCBI taxonomy): Eukaryota > Viridiplantae > Streptophyta > Magnoliopsida > Malvales > Thymelaeaceae > Aquilaria > Aquilaria sinensis. The sequence goes on along the minus strand of SMDT01001494.1, from coordinate 52,831 downwards.
GCAAGAGAAGAGTGCGGCCGTCCTTTTGGGAGGCTAGGGCAAGGAGACCTGCAAATTTCTCACTAGAAGTTGTATTTATAGTGAGACTCAAATTCCAGGCCTAATGGGTTTTAAAGCCCTAATCCAATTAGGCTTTAATTTTGGGCTCAATAATGGCTTAACTATTAGGCCCATTACTGATACGAAATTATTGTGAAACCAAAACCCAAATTATTAGCCCATGCACTCTAATGATCCAAATAGCTCTATGTGTGCGACCCAATAGGCTCTTACCACGTTAGTAATGATCATAAATCACATTTATGATCATAAGCAATGAGCGGTGTCTACCAACACATCATTGCTACCCAAGTGACAAGATTGTCGATGATTCGACTAAACCTTTATGATCATCACCGATATATGCCACTGTCCCTTTGTCCAAGATATCAAGACTAAGCATGAGACATGGAATGTGTCACTCTCGTATAGCCCAATCCTTGATTTCTTGATTACCGAGTAGACCAACTTAAACTGATGACATTGATATCGTATATCAACTCATCCGAGCTTGGCCATGCATTTTTCTAAGTCTTACTCTATCAAGGGGCCCGAAGATATCACTCCCGTTACATAGGAGGGACAAATCTCATCTTGATCATACAAATCCCTCCGCATGATATGTGACATACCCAACAACCTCCTTCAAGTTCACTCAGTTATGAGCAACAAAGGAAAGTATCAAAGTATGTGACTCACATGTAGGGAACCTTGATGATCTTAGGTCGAAGGACTACATATACTATGATCACTATGAGAATCACTTATGACACTCATATAACGATCCATGTAGTGTTCTCATGGTGGGTCGGTCCAGTACACAAGTTCTCCAACTTGTATCCATATGCAGGCTACATATCTCATATTAGTCTCCACATATGCTAGTCGTTATGTATTATTGCAGCCCGCTCCACAATAATACTAGACTAGGGACATTTGAGAATATTATTATTCTAGAGTTACAATTATGTTTGTTAAGTTACTCCAAAACAAAAACAACAAACATAATTGCTGGATTAATGCCTTAATAAAATATCATGACTCAATGTGCAAAAATACAATCATCTCATGATTGGCCTTTTGGGCACAACACTAACAGAAACTTCTTCCAAAAAACTGTATTAATCTATCAATGTAACCCCCTTTTTTCTTTGCTTTATTATCAATTAGAGTCTTTAGTCAAACCAAGGAATTTGGTTTTACATCGATAGCCCACCTGTGGACCAAGTTAAGGATTTTTTAAATTGGTTACAAGATTTTTACCAAACGAACAGTAGCTTAGCCAAATTTACACTATCATATCTTTGGCTACAAGGCTCCAAATTCAAAAAGTTCAAACCCCAGTTCAACCTCTTGATGTTCTCTAGATGTGGTCAAAATTTCATATCACGATTCATTCTACACATGGAGATATAGAACTTTGAGTGCAGAGTCAAAATTCTAGTAACTTAATGACCATTTTGCCCATACAAACTTTCATAAGTGTGCAAAAACTTCATTCACAAGGGCTAAGCCCTCCAAGGCTATTCCATACATGTCCAATACATATAGGAATTACATGCTCTTGTATCTAGTAACTTTATGTCGTGAAAATAGAATTTACAAGTAAGTAGCCTATCATTCACACTTAGGCAGCTTTGCACCACATCACATATATAGCTAAAATATTACTCAAATGTTCACATACATGTAAATGCATACATGCACAACATATTGGTCTGAACCCAGCTAAATATGGATCCTAAGTTGCAAGAGTGTCTGAGACACAATGGACTACAGAAACAGGATGCTGGACAGCTGCTGCATAACACAATAAGCACTGTCATTAAAAATACGAAATGTGCTCCTAAAATCACCAAAGTTTCCAAATCACAACTAGATACATGGAAGTTCAAATACCTAAAATTTCAGACCAAAACTCAAACGACAGAGGTCAATTTAAATGTAATCTTTCTGCTGGACTTGAAATGGTAGAATTGAGGGGAGTAAGTTTCGTTATGAAATTTAGTAAGGGAAACACTTGGTTTCTTAGGAAAATGTGATCCTCACTAAAACTTGCATCCAAATACACAAAAATAAAAAACCACAATGCATATATACAAAATATAGCAACCAAATGCAGCAGCTATTCACAACCAAAAAACACATAAAATGCGGCAGTAACATAAGCCATAGGTTAGTCCATAAAGCACATAATAAACTTAAGTAAATCATTGTGGCAGCCCTCCTCAAGCCAAAGGATGCGACGATTCACAGATCGGTGGCAGAAAAGGCAAAAAGAAAAAAGTAACAAACATTCCGAGGGTGCCCAGAAAACTAGAGAGGGGTACCTCGGCTCCGAGTAAGCGACTTCTGAAGCGAGGCCGATTCCCAAGAAAGGATTTAGCCGCCAGACCGGCAAAGGGACCTTCTCGAAAACATAGCCGAAGCACCCGCTCCGGCTCTTCGGGAGAGGGCATGTGATAGCCGAGGTGCCCATCAACAGCCGAGCTCCCAAACTTGGCGGAGTATTGACTTCGGTAGAGGGAAACTACCAGCCGAGGACAGAAGGATGAACGATCCCCCTGGCCTAATATAAGGAATTCGCTCCCTCAGGAAATGGTAGGACCAACCTCGGTAGAACGATCAAACCCTCTTCAGATATAGAAGTACCCCTCGGAGGAACCATCCTCGGGTAATATATGCCCCGAGACGTTAGAGTAACCTCGGAAGGTACGAACAAAGCATTTAAGGAGCCTCTGACACCTCCCCATAAAGTCGTCCCCCAAGGACATTCTGACACGCTATCACTGGGACACGCCATCAGAGGGACGCCTCGATATGACGCCCTCGGAATGACTAGGCTGTCAGTCCAGCGACTTTCGCTGAGATACACGTCCCTTCGTTCCCGAAAAAGCAGGGATCGCATCCCGCCGGACACGTGTCATAATCTGGGACGACCACTAGAGGGGAATGGCTTCTGCACGCCTCCTGTATAAAACACCCAGAAAGCGTTCTAGAAGGGTAAGATAAAAAAGTCCTCTTTGAATACACAAAAGAGCACATAATCCAGTTATCTGAAATACTGACTTGGGCGTCGGAGGCTCCTCCCCGAGAACGCACACCGGGGACCTCCTAACCCGTGCTTTTCTGAAAGTATTTCAGGTATCCTCCACTGGGGAATCTCCTCTCAAAGTGTTCTCCTCCATCAGAAGCCCTCCCTACTCTTACAATGACACACGATGAAGCCGCCGTAGGCCATCCACTACTATCGTATCCTTACCTTGCTTGTATTTGATAACATGAGGGAATGACTTAATGAATTCCACCCACTTAGCATGCCTCTTATTGAACTTACCTTGCCTATTAAGAAACTTAAGGGCTTGATGGTTAGTGTGAATGACAAACTCTTTTGGCGACAAGTAGTGTTGCCAAGTCTCTTAAGCTCTCACCAAAGCATAAAGCTCCTTGTCATAAGTGGGATAGTTCAAGGTAGCACCATTTAGCTTCTCACTAAAGTATACCCTGGGGCAGCCTCCTTGCATCAACACAGCTCCAATGCTTATACTTGAAGCATAACATTCAACCTTAAAAGTATTAGCAAAGTTAGGTAAAGCTAGAAGTGGTGCATTACATAACCTTTTCTTTAGTAACCCAAAACCCTCCTCTTTAGCTTTTCCCCACTTAAATCCTACATTCTTCTTGATAACTTCAATTAGAGGTGCAGCAATGGAAGAAAAATTCCTTACAAACCTTCTATAGAAGCTAGCTAACCAATGGAATGATCTTACCGCAGTGATGGAAATCAGGGTCGGCCATTCTTGTATGGCCCTTTCCTTCTCTTGATCCACCTCAATTCCATGTGAACTCATAACAAAACCAAGGAAAACAACTTTACAACACAAAAAGAGCACTTCTTCAAGTTAGCATACAACCTTTGCTCTCTCAAAGTACTTAGCACTTGTGTGAGGCGTCCAACACGCTCTTCTAGGTTCTTGTTATACACTAAGATATCATCAAAGTAAACAATGACAAACCTACTAATGAAGTCATGCAAGACACGATCCAAAAGTCTCATGAAAGAACTAGGAGCATTAGTTAACCCAAAAGTCATGACTATTCATAAAGTCCTAATTTTGTTTTGAAAGCAGTTTTCCATTCATCCCCTTCCCTCACCCTAATTTGATGGTACCCACTTTTCAAATCAATTTTTGAAAGTAAAGTAGAACCATACAACTCATCAAGCATGTCATCAAGTCTAACGATAGGATGTCTATACTTTATAGTGATTTTGTTGACTGGCCTACAATCGATGCATATGTGCCATAAACCATCCTCTTTTGGCATCAAAAGGACAGGCACAACGCAAGAGCTCATGCTTTCCCTCACAAAGCCATTAGTCAACAACTCCTCCACTTGCCTTTCAATCTCCTTAGTCTCTTCGGGATTGGTCTTATAAGCTAGCCTATTTAGAATAGGTGCAGCAGGGACTAAGTTAATCTAATGCTCAATGCCTCTTTTGGGTAGCAATCCTCTCGGGTCCTCAGGGAACACATCCTCAAAGTCCTTCAATAAAGACAAAAAAACACTAGGAAGATGTGTTAGGTCATTGATAACAAGTAGAGACTCTTTGTAAAGTAAAAGAAGCACCATTCTTTGTGCTTGAATGGCTTTCCTCACATCACTCATTTTTGCAATATGACACTTTTTCTTTCCACTCAACTTCCCTTCATTATTTTCTCTCAGGAACTCTATATTCTTCTTCCCCTCATGTTCACTCTTGTTACTTGTTCTCCCAATTGTTCTCTCAACTTTCCCCTCTTTTTCTTTTCTCTCAACCTTACTTTGAAGCTTTCTTTGATCCTTTAAGACTTGTGGTTAAAGTCGAACAAGTGTGATTGGCTTTCCTTCCTAGACAAAAGAGTACAAGTTCTTCTCTCCATCATGTGTGACCTTCCAATTAAATTGCTATGGCCTCCCAAGCGAAATGTGACAAGGATGCATAGTAACAACATCACAAAGAACTTGATCATAGTAAGTACTAATCTTAAATTAAACCAAAACCTGCTTTACCACCTTTACTTCTGCTACATCATTCAACCATTGAATTCTATATGATTGGGGGTGCTTTTGTGCAGGAAGCTTCAACTTCTCCACCATGGTTAAGGTTGCTACATTGGTACAACTTCCCCCATCAACAATGAGGTTGCACACTTGGTATTTGATTTGGTACCTAGTATGAAAGATGCATTCTCTTTGATTGGCGTCCTCTTTGGCTTGCACACTTAAAGCTCTCTTTGCCACAAATGCAAAGTCTCCTTTCTCGAGCTTAAGTATGTTTTGTTCATCATCCTCTAAAGGTGGCGTCTCCTCCATGGCTTCTTCTTCCTCGAATGTGATCTCTCCATCAACTTTAAGAAACATCACCTTCTTGTTTGGGCAATCTCTCATGTAGTGCCCTTTGCCTCTACACTTAAAGCACTTTATCTCTCTTGCCTTAGGTGCATCTTTAGGTGGAGCTATAGACTTGTCTTGTTGAGGTCGAGATAAGCCTCCTTTGGTGCCCTCCACTCTCGGCTTTGGTGCTTCTTTACTCCATGCTCCCCTCCATGTGGAGCATCCTCCTTGAGATATCTTGGATGCTTTAGACCTTTTGATGATCCTCTTAGCCTTAGTGGCATGATGAAACAAATCCTCCATGTTGACATATGGCACCATCTCCACTTTGTTGGCAACCTCATGGTTGAGGCCATTGATGAATCTAGCAATGGTGGTCTCCTCATCCTCAATGATGTTAGCTTGGGTCAAGGTCATCTACAAGTCTTTGTTGGAGTCCTCCACACTCCTTTGGCCTTGCACAAGCCTTTGATGCTTGAGGTATTGATCTCTATAGTAGTATCTAGGCACAAATTTGCTCCTCATCAATGTTTTAAAGGATCTCCATGTATTGAAGGGATCTTCCTCATTCCTCTTCCTAGAAGTAATAACTTGATTCCACCATATAAGAGCATAATCAGTACACTCAATGGTAGCCAATTTAACCTTCTTTTCCTCAGAATAATGGTGGCAATCAAACACCATCTCAATCTTTTGTTCCCATTCCCAATATGCATCAGGATCACTCATCTCTCAGAAGGATGGAATGGTAAACTTGATGGAGTTGAGATTGTTGTCGTCCCTTGGCTCCCCCCTCCTTGGAAGCCCATGGTCATGCGAAGCTCCTTCCTCCTCCTCGGGTTCTTCTTTCATTGGACCTCTCCTTGGTTGCAAGATGGGATTAGGTCTCCTTGGTAACCTCAAGTATATGTCCTCAATCCTCCCCACAAGTTTACTGAGAGTTTCTTGAAGTTCCCTCATGGTTGGCTCCTCATTATGCCTCACTTCAATCCTCCTATCCTCCTGGCCCTCCATACTCCTGAAATCAAAGATCTTCACACACTCAACTCACATGTTTCACTCACAAGATGAACACTCAAAAACACTCAATTTGTTAGTGAGAATATTACTATTAAAAAGTCTTCAAAAGTTCTAAGAAAACTTTCCTTAAAGAACACAAGAAAACTTGAATTCTTGAAAAGAATTTTGACTCCAAAATAGTGGTGGGCTAAACAAGCTTTAAAAAAGTATAGGAAGCCCTTGCAATAGATGATTACAAGAACCACAAAGAAAGCTTTAGGCTCAAAATAATGGTTTAGTGTTTGTGGGCGCAAAAACCAAGTCATAATTTGTAAGCCTCCTTTGTAAAATTTAATTTTCTTTCTTTCCTTTTTTTTTCCCATTTTTTTTAAACCCCTTTTTGTTCCTTGCTATTTTGTTGCTACAACACTTTCTTCTTGAAGTTCCTTGCTATCACGGACAAAAAGTTGGTTTTCTTTTCGGCAAGACAAGAAACTATTGAAAACTTGCATAATTTGAAACAACTCTTTGGTACCGAAACTTCCTGAACTTGGATCCTTATTTTTTTTTTTATGTTTTCTTGATTCTAGGATGATAGAAACAATGAAAACAAGGAAGATTAATAAGGCTAGGCATGAAACAAAAGGATAAGAAATAAAAGAGAACAAATGAATTAAAACTGAAAACACAAGGTAATACTAGTTGGCTTCTTTTTATTGTTTTTTTGTTTTGATTGGAAACAAGGTTGGAAGAAATGAACACAGACCTGAAAAAAAAAAAAGAAAAATGATTAAAATAAAGAATTAAATCATGAAATTTCTAGAAAAAATTGAAATAAAAATGAAGAGAAACAAGAACACAAAGATATGTCCATCAGATGGAACTTGTGGCTTTGATACCAACTGATGCAAACCCCTTTGGTATAATGACCAAGAAATGCACCCAAGATATTTTTCGAGCTCCACAAGACATCAAAGAGACTAGATTTAAACCTCCTCCCCTAGTCAACTTGTGATTAGAAATAAGAAGTATAAGAAAACCAAGAATACAAACAACTTGTGCACAAAGGTAGTCCTCAAAGAAGAAAACACAATTTCTCTTCAAAGTAGCAGTATTATTTCATATAAAGGTTATGTCTTACAACTAGAATATGTGCCTATTTATAGGTCAAAACTAAGGTAAAAGAGTCATAAAAATTCGCAGCCCAAGTCACGTAGGAAACCTAGGTACAAAAGGCTTAAGAAAACCTAGTCAAACTAGGATTCCTACACCCTTTTAACACATGTTTAAGGTGTGCAACATATGCCACTTATCCTATGTGATTTGAATCAATTCCATAGCATAAATAACGTCCTAAATAATGTAAATAATCCATAAAATAAATGAAATAAAGTGCAAAGACAAGTTTGGCCCTAAAACCCCAAAATGGTCTTCTCAGGTGCACTTATGGGCTCTTTAGGGTTTTTGCTTGTATCTTTAACTTCAAGATTGAATATTTGAGTTCCATTGACTTGATAATTCCTCATAAATGTTAAAAATAGGCCTTGAAATGTTATAGCTAAAATATCAAGCTTTTAGAAGAAAAATGGCCTTAAAACACTTCTAGGAGGCTCCAACGGTGCACTTAAGGGGTCCCCTTGGGGTTCCTTGTCTTGGGACTTGTCTAGGCACTCTAGAATTGAGTACCAAGCTTGGGCATCATCTCCATATGATTGATTTAATGTTCCAGCAGCTCCTTGTGAAATTCCAAGTCCATTCTCCATGAAGAAGCTTGAGACAATAGCTTGAAGTGCACTAGTAAGCTCCTTAACCTTCTTTCTTGTCATTGGTCCACTAGTTATCTTCAATGGGTCCTTTCCATCTTTGGTTGTGACTTCCTTGATCATATCATTATGGAAGAAGTGTGGATTAGGGTGGTCGATGGTTGGGTTGAATATGTGAGAAGAAGAATTAAGTTTTGCTTCTTAAATTAGCTTTAGGACACTAAGCATCCTTATTAGCCTCAATCATACTTTATGTCATTTTCATTGCCCATAAGCATGATTTATTTGTCCTAAACTTATTGGTCCACATTTTTACCAAAATTTTTTCTATTAATCAAGCCATAATTGCCTCCCCCATGGTGGGATAACCCCACAATTCCACCTTTTGACTTAAGTCAAAAGCTTGAACACCTTAAGATTTACACTAAGACATTTAGGTCCTTAATGCCTTTAGTGTTTCCTTTGTCCAAACTTGTCTTCCATGAGCAATTTGGTCCTCCAATAGTGATTTCATACCATTCATATCCTTCCCATAACTCTCCAAGGCTCTTTCTTGAGAGTTTTGCAATTAAGTACCCGAATTTTCAAAACCTTACAAAAAGGTCCTTAGGTTACTTTAAAAACAAGCAATCCTTAAGGCTTTTCTTGGGGGCTAAGTTACCAACTTAGAACACTTTTAAAGAGGTTTTCATTATACCTTTTACCCCTCATACTTCAATCACTATAAAAAGAATTATGCAATATAATGGTTTTTTGCCCATTATGCCACACTTGTAATTCTTCCATTTTTGTGAGGTGGTAACACACATATTAGCATTTAAACTCTAGAGTTATTTTCTCATAGATCAATGACTTGTATGGACTAATTAAAATAATGTTATTATTATAATTTTTAGTTTCAATCGTTGGATCAAGGAACTCAATCTTAAAAAGGCACTCCTCAAATGAAATGGAATCAAATCTTCAACATTCAAAGCGACAATGCTACCCAGGGTTACAATCTGGACACTTTTTTCCAATATTATAATTAATTACTTTTTCTAAATATATTGTGGTACTAATTGTAATAAATTAGTACTTATATAGTGAGGTGGGTGAGGCCTATAATTTTTTTACCCTTGTTACTATAGTATTCCGAATAGACATTATATTGACACCATTAGTAGCATGCCTAATAAAATTTCTATTTTTTATTATGTTGTTGTTAACGTTTAGATTGAACATCATTTTATATTATGCAATACATTGGACCTAATTTTTGTAGTACTGTTTGTGCCAGCACAATCAATAACCTTCTATTACATGAATACCCATTCAAGAGATTATTATCATAATAATCTTGATCTGCAGATCTAATGTGAATCTTACAACATTCTTACCTTTACTCATATGACAATATTCCTTTTTAAAAACCCAATAATTTTATGTGTTTTAGTTGTAATGGATTATGTAATCATCCGTTAAACTCTGTCACAAATGGTTCACTATCAGATGACAAATTGGTTGAGTTACTACACAAGAACAAAACTTTTTAGAAAAAGGAAAAAGTTAAATACCTATTTTTTTCAAAATTTTGTATTTTCCTATGACACATTCTTTTATATGAATAATTATAGCAAAACATTAATTTAAGACTGAATAGGAGAAAAGCAGTCGATTGATGATGATATGTGTGGCAACGTGGGGGTCTTTGGGAGTCACCACCAATCGGTTTCACCTAGGTCGATTAAACACCTAAAAATGGTCTACGAGAGTTCGGGGGTTCGGGAGTACGGTTACGTTAAAATAACTCTATTTTAACACCCAAAATTGGTACCTTAGTTGATTTTTAATTTTGTTTTGCTTGCTTTTAGATAATTTCAATTAATTTTCAAACCAGAAATTTTAACTGAATCATCCAGATGTGAATTTTTAGATTAATGTCGACTTCTAAAATTTTTGGTAATTAGTTTGTATAAATTTTTTATAATAAATTTGATATTTCCGAACCATGGATCCAATCGAATCACCCGGATATGGAATTTAATAAAATATATTTTTTTATTATAAATATTTTAATTAATTATTAATCCATGGATTTTTTTAATCTTGGTACTTAATTTTTATTCATTTTTTTATTAAAAATTTGATATTTTTAATTTATTGTTTTTAATTTAAATTTTAATTTTTTAATTATTAATTATTAATTTTTGTCATAAATTTTTACCAAAATATAGATTTTTAATGATCTTAATATTAATTTTTTTTTATTATTTTTCTCTAAATTTTTTATATTTTTTTTATTTTTTTATGAAAGATTTTTAAAGTAATTATCTAATCCATAGATCTAAAAATATACTTATTAAAAAAATATTGATTTTTTGTTGAATCGTCTGGTTATGATTTTTTATATAAAAAAAATTATTTTTGATAAAAGGAATAAAAGGTTAAATTTTGTTATTTAAAGGATATAAAAAATAAGTGTTTTAGTATTCCAAGTAATAAAGGATGGGGGCTTTGTTGTAATAAAAAAATAAAATGGAGAGGTAGGATGGGACTCTAGGCCAGCAATAAAAAATGGTAAATAAAGTAAGGTTAATCATCCACATAAAGAAAAATAAATTTATGAAAAATTAAATAAATAAAAGAAGTAAATAAAGTGGGGCACTTAACCATCGATGTAAAAATAAAGTGCAGAAAAAAGTAAATAAAGAAATAAATAAAGTGCAGAAATTAGATAAATAAAGAAATTAATAAAGTGCAGAATAATAAATAAATAAAGAAAAGTGGGGCGCTTGGCTGTACATATAAAAATAAAGTGTAAAAAAATAAATAAAATAAATAAAAAATAAAGAAAGATAAATAAATAAAGAAAGTTGGGTGTTTAGCCATCCACGTAAAAAAAAATAATAAGTGCATAAAGTAAATAAATGCAGAAAATTAAATAAATAAAGAAAGTGGGGCGTTTAGCCACCCATGTAAAAAAATAAAAAGTGCATAAAGTAAACAAATGCAGAAAATTAAATAAATAAAGAAAGTGGGGCGTTTAACCATTCATGTAAAAAAATAAAAAGTGCATAAAGTAAATAAATGTAAAAAACTAAATAAATAAAGAAAGTGAGGCATTTAGCCTCTACTTAAAAAAAAATAAAAAGTGCATAAAGCAAATAAATGCAGAAAATTAAATAAATAAAGAAAGTGGGGCATTTAGCCATCCACGTAAAAAAATAAAAAGTGCATAAAGTAAATAAATGCAGAAAATTAAATAAATAAATAAAGTGGGGCGTTTAGCCATCCACTTAAAAAATAAAAAGTGCATAAAGTAAATAAATGTAGAAAATTAAATAAATAAAGAAAGTCGGGCGTTTAGCCATCCACTTAAAAAATAAAAAAAAGTGCTTAAAGTAAATAAACGCAGAAAATTAAATAAGTAAAGAAAGTGAGGTGTTTAGCCATCCACTTAAAAATAAAAGTGCATAAAGTAAATAAACGCAGAAAATTAAATAAACAAAGAAAAGTGGGGCTTTTATCCGTCCACATAAAAAAATAAAAGTGCATAAAGTAAATAAATGCATAAAAGTAAATAAATAAATAAAGTGGGGCTTTTAGCCATCCACTTAAAAAAAATAAAAGTACATAAAGTAAATAAATGCATAAAAGTAAATAAATAAAGAAAGAAAGTGGGGCTTTTAGCCATCCACTTAAAAAATAAAAGTGCATAAAGTAAATAATTGAAGAAAATTAAATAAATAAAGAAAAGTGGGGCTTTTAGCCGTCCACATAAAAAAAATAAAAGTGCATAAAGTAAATAATTGCAGAAAAATAAATAAATAAAGAAAAGTGGGGCCTTTTGCTATCCACGATAAAAAAATAAAAGTGCATAAAGTAAATAATTACAGAAATTAAATAAATAAAGAAAAGTGGGGCTTTTAGCCGTCCATGTAAAAAATAAAAGTGCATAAAGTAAATAATTGCAAATAAATAAATAAAAATGGGGCTTTCTGCCGTCCACGTTAAAAAATAAAAGTGCATATGTTACCCACTCCGGGGTAGTCCAGTTATGGTGCCAAAACTGTGCATTTAGACTCCCAGGATTGGTAATGTTCTGTAGGCCATCAGAACACAACCCTTAGTGTGCATACCCAAGTGGCCCTCTTGGGCACTATGTAAATACATGCATATTGGTCCAACCATCATGCACATATTCACATTTCATGCACACCATGGCAGCAAAGAAGGAAAACACTAGCACAAGTCTTAGTTTTGGCTTCCACACATTAGGCAATCTTGTTAAGTTCTAGTGGCCAGCTACTGCACCTGTAACTTCCACTAATAAACTGTATCATTCTAGCCAAATAGCCCCCTGTTTTATTTGTTCCATTATCAAGTAGAGACATAGAGAAAACCAAGGAATTTTGTTTTACATCAATAGCCCACCTATGGACCAAGTTATGGATTTTTGAAGTTGGTTACAAAATTCTGACCAAATGAACAGTAACTCAGCCAACTTTGAAACGTCATATCTTTGGCTACAGGGCTCTAAATCCATAAATTCAAAATCCCAGTTAACCCTCTAGATGTCCTCTAGGTGTGGTCAAAATTTCATACAATATTCATTCTACACAGGGAGATATTAAACTTTAGGTCCAGAGTCAAAATTCTGGCAACTTTTGGACCATTTTGCCCATACAATTTTTCCAAACCATGCAAACACTTCATTCACATGGGGAAAGCCCTCCAAGGCTATCCCATATATGTCCATTACACATAGGAATTATATTCCCTTTATTTTAACAACTTTATGTGGCCAAAACAGAATTTACAAGTAAGCAGCCCATCATTCACACTTAGGCAGCTTTGCACCACATCACTTACATAGCCAAAACATTACTCAAATGTTCTCATACTTGTCTCATTTTACACACACTATATGTACATCCATACATGCACTACAATTTGATCTTAACTCAGCTAAATACGCACCCTACGTTACAGGAGGTCCTGAGACACAATGGACCCCAAAAACAGGATGCTGGACAGCTGCTGCACAACACAATAAGTACCACCATTAAAAATACCAAATGTGCTCCTAAAATCACCAAACTTTCCAGATCACAACTATACATATGGAAGTTCATGTACCTGAAATTTCAGATCAAAACTCAAACTACAAAGGTTAGTTTGAAGGTGATCTTTCTGCTGGACCTGAAATGACAGAATTGAGGGGAGTAAGTTTCATTGAGAAACTTAGTAAGGGTAACACTTGGTTTCTTAAGGTAATGTGATCCTCATTAAAACCTGCATCCAAAGACACCAAAACACAAAAACCACAATGCATATATACAAGATATAGCAACCAAATGCAGCAGCCAAACACAAACAACAAACACATGAAATGCAGCAACAACATATACCACAGGTTAGTCCATAAAACATGCAATAAACTTAAATAAATCACTATGGCAGCCCTCCTCAAGCTAATGCTTGGACTTAGGAGGATTTTAACAGTAATTAGTACTAACTTTGGGCTCTAGAAACCCTCACTTTACTGCCATCTTTAGCATGGTAACACTAAGGCCGAAACCTTTCCATGCTTCTTTCCCTTTAACCCATACTTGGTTCCTGGAGCTTTTTGCTCTCTTCCAAGCATGGTCTTAGCTTCATGGATGTTTGGAAATACAGTAAACAATCCAGGAAACTTTAGAAAACTCTTATTTCGTGGCCATCTTTGTACACTCAACAGTAGGTCACAAAACCTTCAATAAGTGCACTCCCCTCACTAAGCTTGGTTCATCAAGCTCATGGCTCTCTTCCAAGCTTAGCCCTTGCTCCATGGATGTTTGAAAATTACAGAAAACAACCCATGAGAGCAAGAGAACCCTTACCTTGATGGGTATGCTGAAATTGGAGCTTGATCCTAGGTGCACTCAAGCAATAGCACCAAATAGCTTCCAATTGTGCTTCCTTGACTTCAATTGCAAGTAGTTTTAAGTTTGAAGGTATGGTGGCTATGGAAGAAGTGTGGGGGTGGAGATGCTGCGTTTTTTCTACTGTAAGAGACCAAATGTGGGAGATAAAGTCAAGGAGAACCACTTATAAAGACTTTATTGCACAAAACACACTTAATAGCCTTAATTAAGCTTTATGTCATTTTCCTTACTACAAGACCATGGCTTCTTAGTCTTAATTTCTTGGCCCACATTTGACTTTCTTGCCATGCTTTGGCCAGCCATCCCTTGAGTGGGATAAGTGATTTGGCCACTTAAATGGCCCTAAATGAGCTTAAGGGCACAAAAGACACTTAACAAGCTTAACCTTGCTTTATGTCATTTTCCTTCTCATTAATTATGGTCTCTTTGTCTTAAACTCATTGGTACACATATACCCACCATTGTTGACTAAATATCAAACCTTGGCTGCCTCCCCCATGGTGGGATAACCCCAAAATTCCACCCTTAGACTTAAGTCAAAAGCTTGAACATCTTAAGGTTTACACTAGGACATTTAGGTCCTTATTGCCTTTAGTGTTTCCTTTGTTCAAACTTGTCTTCCATGAGTAATTTGGTCTTCCAATAGCACTTTCATACCATTTATATCCTTCCCATAACCCTCCAAGTCTCTTTCTTGAGAGTTTTGCAATTGAGTACCCGAATTTCCAAAACCTTACAAAAAAGTCCATAGGTTGCTTGACAAACAAGCAATCCTTAAGGCTTTTCTTGGGGGCCAAGTTACCAACTTGGAACACTTTTAAGGAGGTGTTGATCATGCCTTTTACCCCCCATACTTCAACCACGATGGTGAGAATTACACAATATAATGGTTTTTAGCCATTATGACACACTTGTAATTCTCCCATTTTGTGAGGTGGTAACAGCATAAAGTAAACAATTGCAGAAATTAAATAAATAAAGAAAAATGGGGGCTTTTAGCCGTCCACATAAAAAAATAAAAGTGCATAAAGTAAATAAATGTATAAAAGTAAATAAATAAAGAAAGTGGGGCTTTTAGCCATCCACTTAAAAGTAGGAGGTATAACCTTCCATAGAAAAATGTAATAGAAAGAAAACAAGGTGGGGCGTTTAGCCATCCACATAAAGGTAGGAGGTATAACCTTCCATAAAATAAAAGTATAAGAAAAGAAAAGAAGGTAAACATAACAATAAAAGAAAAACTTGTTAATGGCCCATCTGTAAAAATAAGAAAAAGTTTGTTGCTTGTATAAATGAAATAGAAAAGTTGGAAGGTTAGAGAGGAATTGTACTAAGATTTGAATTGACTTTTAATCGAGCTGTGGGTTCGTGAACGGATTTTTGCCCCGATTTGATGTCGACCGGCGGTGGACGATTGGTTGGCGACCGGTGCTGGGCTTGTCAAGTGGCGCAGCGATTATCTCCTTTTTTCCCCTTTTTACTAAAAGTTTAGGATTACCGTAATTCCTCTTCTATTTTTCTTCATTGTTTTGAAAGATTTTCAAATAATTATCCAAACCACGGATCTTATCAGATTAGCCGGATATAGATCTAGACGTCTTTGAAATCTCGGGACTTTATCAAATCCACCAAGAATTTAAAAGGAACATCTTCTTCTAAGCTATGAGTCTTACCAGGCCAACCTGATTCGAACGAATAATCCATCTTAGGATTTTATCAAATCATCAAGAATGGATTCCTAAAAATTTAAATGTTGCTTAACCAATAATTTCGTACACATTAGATGCATTACAAGAATTAAAATTAGGCTATTCTAAAAATAAAGATAAATAAACAAATAAATAAATAAATATACATACCAAATCAAAATCCCATGTTGTTCTCCTATTTCAATTTTTGACCGAAATCAATAAAAAAACGTGCGTCAACGGCGGCGTCTCTCCAGCGGCAATCCGGTGGTGGGCAAAGGGGTGGAATCGGCGAGGAAACGGCGTGGACGGAAACTGAGGGCGACAGCAGAGAGAAACTGAAAGCAGCTGGCGCGATTGGGCGGGAGGCAAGCAAGGGCGGCGGACGGAGGCGGGGAGCGTCTGGAGATGGCTGCGACGGAGGCGAGGAAGCACGGTGTCGGGATGGCGAGGCGAGGCGATGGCAGGAGCTAAGGCGGTGGCATAGCAAGCAGGAGGACGCCGGGTTATAAGGAGATGGAGGTGCGTGCGATGGTGAAGCGCCGGTGGGAGATAAGGCGAGACGAAATGGTGGAACTTGCGAAAGAAATCTCCAGACACAGAGCAACTACACACAGCAGCGAGATGGTTGGCGCGAGACACAGCCGGAGATCGGAGCACCTTCTGAAGTGCAACTGGTGGAGACGGTCGGCACGAGACACAGCCGGATGCCAAAACACCTTATGAAGCATGACTGCCGAGCTCCAACTAGAAGCATATCTATAATTTCAGGTTTAGCGACATTCTTGAAAATCCTTTGAGCGGCCATTCTTGCCTCCTATTCGCTGTTAATCCCCTCTTCTGCAGCCCCAAAGTCATCCACCGTCCTGGATATCGTCTATAGCCCAGAGGACTTCACATAATTCACCAGCTTCTTCACGCTCTACGCCGTCGGCCGCTGCTGC
This sequence comes from Aquilaria sinensis, assembly GCA_005392925.1. Lineage (NCBI taxonomy): Eukaryota > Viridiplantae > Streptophyta > Magnoliopsida > Malvales > Thymelaeaceae > Aquilaria > Aquilaria sinensis. Next base: position 36,113 of record SMDT01001494.1, on the reverse strand, counting down.
CTGCTCAGCTTCTTTAGCTTCTCCATGTCTATCTTCCTCTTCAGATTCGGCTGGAGGTGGAGCTTCAGTCTCGACCTGATGGGATGCTTCTGCTGGCTTCTCTTCTGTATCGGGTTTGGCTGCTTCTTTAGTTGTTTCAGTCTTCTCTTCCTCTTTAACCTTTTCTTTCTTCTCCTCCTCTGCCTCTTTCTTTTCTTCCTTCTTCTCCTCAACGGCAGGCTCCGGAGCCTTTTCCTCCTCTTTGGCTGGCAATTGAGTGGTGAACTCGTGCTTATTCAACGCTTCTTGGACGAGCTGTTTGAGGTCTTCAAGAGACTTCTTTTGGGCTGGAGGGAGTTCTCCAGCGACATTGGTCTCCTCCTTGAAGGTAGTTGATTGAGGGATCCCTGGGCTTTTCAGCTTCTTCTGGCTAGTTTGTCCTCAGCACTCTTCTCCGCCTCAAGAGCAGGAGGAAAGTCTTTCTCGATGACGGGCTTCTCCACCACGACCTCCTCCACCTCCATAGCAGGCGCCGCCTTCTGGGTATCGTCGACCATGTCAGTGTATGGCTATTCCTAGTTTATTAGTCGGAGAGAGCGCACGCAAGAGAAAGGGGGAATAAGATCAAGAAACAAAGATGATGGTTGTCGCGTTTTTTTGAGCAGTAGAACAGGGTAAGTTGTGCTTACGCACAGCGAAGGTGAGCTCATAATTCTTGAGAAGCTCGCGGGCAAGCTCCGGCGTAGAGACCACGACTCAGGGGACGGACCCGAGGCGGAGATAGATTAATGGGCCATAGCGAGAAGCCATCTGGGAGAAGCTCTGGTGGAGAAGAAGTTGGTTAGGTAGAGAAGAGAGTAGAAGGATCTCCCCAGAGAGAGATGGAGAAGGCCCCTCAAAAACCCCAGAAGGACCGAGAAAGAGAGCATGTAAAATGGTAACCAGCTAGGTGAAGCATTTTTTTAATTAATTAATTAATTAATTAATAATTAATTTAATTTTTTAAAAAACTTTTTGTAATTTTTTTATTTTTATTTTTTTAAGGATCGGACGAAATTGGGTGTCAACAGCTGCCCCCCTTTGCATGCTTCATGGGACATGATGCATGCAAAGCCGTTACCAAATTTCGTCCGACTTAGCTAGGCATTGAGAACCTTCTCGCCACCTAAACCCTGAGGAGAAAACCTTTTTCTCCTCCTTTTTGAGATTAAGGAACTTTCCTTATTACCTCTACGACAGGAACTCTCCTGTCGTCTAAGAAAAATTAATGGAGTTTGAGATTAAGGAGCTTTCCGTAGAACCTCTACAACAGGAACTCTCCTATCGTTGAAGAAAAATTGATTGAGTTTGAAAAATTGATTGAGTTTGAGGTTAAGGAGATTTCCTTAGAACCTCTATGACAGGAACTCTCCTATCATTGAAGAAAAATTGATTGAGTTTGAGGTTAAGGAGAATTCCTTAGAACCTCTACGACAGGAACTCTCCTATCGTTAAAGAAAAATTGATTGAGTTTCAAAAATTGATTGAAGTTTGATGTTAAGGAGATTTCTTTAGAACCTCTACGACAGGAACTCTCCTATCATTGAAGAAAAATTGACTGAGTTTGAAAAATTGATTGAAGTTTAAGGTTAAGGAAATTTCCTTAGAACCTCTACGACAGGAACTCTCCTATCGTTAAAGAAAAATTGACTAAGTTTGAAAATATTGATTGAGTTTGAGGTTAAGGAGATTTCCTTAGAACCTCTATGACAGGAACTCTCCTATCGTTGAAGAAAAATTGACTGATTAAAGTTTGAGGTTAAGTAGATTTCCTTAGAACCTCTACGACAGGAACTCTCCTATCGTTGAAGAAAAATTGATTGAGTTTGAAAATTTGATTGAGTTTGAGGTTAAGGAGCTTTCCTTAGAACCTCTACGATAGGAACTATTCTATTGTTGAAGAAAAATTGATTGATTGAAAATTTGATTGAGTTTGAGGTTAAGGAGCTTTCCTTAGAACCTCTACGACAGGAACTCTCCTATCGTTGAAGAAAAATTGATTGAGTTTGAGGTTAAGGAGATTTCCTTAGTACCTCAAGCAAAATTTGTATGAAGGCGATTGAAGTTGGAATAATTTATTTGGAAGTGTGAATTTTCATAATAGGCGAGTGCAAAAATTTAGACTTCCATGAAATGAGTGAATCTTGATGATGAGAAATTTCATAAAATGGCAATAAAACTGACATATTATGTAAGAGAACAGATGTTTGGAATCGATATCCAGGTTTCATATGATATTTTCATTAGAAAATATAGATTCCCTAGTGAGATATGTCATCCAAATATGGTTAAAGCTTTGCTACCCCAAAATGTCATGACTAGTAGACCTAATAGGATGCGTCTCAAGAGTAAAAAAATTACTCCTTACTCAGCCATTCCAAACTAAAGGATTTGTCCTATGGTTTTAATATCAACATGAACAAAACTATCCTAAAAAGGTAAGAAAAGAAACTCCCTGAAAAGAAAAACTGAAACACGAAAGAAAATGTTGATAATAAAACTAAAGGACAAGAAGAACAGATTGGATCACTTCTTCTTCCACAATGTTTCAACAGGCCGGGTAAAAGACAATTATGGGATGGAACTGGTTGGGAAAGATTGTCGTGTCCAGTCTATCTGAATCATCGCTGGATCTGGTTCAGGAACAAAAGCTTGTATTTTATCTAGCTATTCTTCAGCAGTTGTTGTGGATATTAGGATTCGTCGTGCTACTCTTGATATAAAATTATTCTGCATAGCGTAATCCATAAAAGATATCAGACCTGTAAAGAAATTGTTAACATTCAACAGCCCGATAGGTTTCTTATGTAAATTAAATTGGGCCATGGAAGCAATTTGGAAGATTTCTCCCAATGTGCCAAAGCCACCTGGTAGAGCGATAAAAGCATCAACATTAAAAAGCATTTGTAACAAACGCTCTTGCAAATTTTTAACTACTAATTCTTCTCCAATCGTACCCCCAGAAACAAATTTCAAAGGTCTAGGGATAATGCCCAAAACTTGACTTCCTCCTAAAGAAGCTGCTGATGCTACGCCCCCCATATTAATCCGACACTACCTCCTCTATAAACTAAATGTATTTTTTGCTCAGCTAATACTCTACCCAAATGGTTGGCTGCCTTTAAATACTCTTCATCTTTTCCAGGAAAAGCCCCAGAAAATACACAAATACTTCGGGATTTACAAGTTGAGGTTTTCTCCATTCCTATCCTTAACCTTGTGAGAAATGAAGAAAAGAGGCTGTATTTATGTAGGTGAAAAGATAATGCAATAATTACAATTAGAATAGTAGGTACATTATTGTCGGAAGAGAAGAAAAATTTTCAAAAATGACAGCTAGCATAAACAGTAGTCATGACTGTGGCTCACGTCAGGAGTAGGTACATTATTGTCAGAAGAGAAGAAAATTTTCCAAAATGACAGCTTGCATGTACAGTAGTCGTGACTTTGGTTCACGTCTTCCACTGGTTTTATGTCCAGTAATGGCTTTAATGCCTTCTATGAATCGAGGATTTGCTTCCCCTCCAGTTTTCTTACAAACTGGCAAACAGGGTCATTTAAAGTCAGATTCCCAAGACTGTAACGATCTCATTCTTTTTCGAAAGTCATCCATAAACCGATAATTTCCCACTGCGCTATTCCACAAGAATGCTTTTCAAGAATCAATAGGATATCATCCAAAGATTCCTTACGCAGGCCATTCTTAATAAATTTTCTTCTATCTTCACGATTTCTGGTGATCATCCCTGAAGAACGATATTTAGTATCGCAATTCCATCGTCCGCATTTATGACAGATGCCTAGCCTCTTTGCTCTTCACTTTTTGGCATAAGCGCTTTTACCTAAGCCGGGCATACGGGGCATGAATGCACTTGAAACTTCACAAGCCGAACGGACCTTAGCTTGAATTAACCACCGCACATTATCAGGAATGCCTTTGTGTATAAATACTCTGATTCTTTCACTTCTAGCTTAGTAAATCTTTTTAAGAAAATTTATTGGGAGGCAAGGAAAGTATTTTCGTAGGGCGGAAAGAGTAGAATCCATTGATGAGCGAAGAATTTGAGAGAAGAAAGGAAGAAATCAGTTATTGTAGGAAACGAAAATAACCGACTTTGAGAGTCACGGAGTACCGTATCCGCTACTTAACCGGAAAGAAGAACACGCATTTATAGCGATAAAAGGATAACGTGTTTATTACGCTTACAGGAGCAAGTATATTATTGTTAAAAGAAAAGGTAAATTTTCCAAAATGACAGATTATATGTATAGTAATTGTGATTGTGGCTCACATCTTCCACTGGTTTTACGTCTAGTAACGGCTTCAACACCTTCTATGAGTCGGGGATTTGCTTCTCATCCAGTTTTCTTACAAACTGGCAAACAGGGTCATTTAAATTCAGATTCCCAAGACTGTAATGGTCTCGTTCTTTATGGTAAGTCCTTCATAAATTGACAATTTCACGTTGCACTATTCCACAAGAATGCGTTTCAATAGTCCCTTGGATATCCTCCAGAGATTCCTTACGCAGGCCATTCTTAATGAATTTTCTTTTATCTTCACGATTTTTGGAGATGAATCCTAAAGAGCAACATTTAGTATCACAATTCCATCTTCCACATTTATGACAAATGCCTAGCCTCTTTGCTCTTCGCTTTTTGGCATAAGCACTTTTACCTAAACCGGGCATACGGGGCATAAATGCATTTGAAACTTCACCAGCCGAATGAACCTTAGCTTCAATTAATCACTGCACATTGTCAGGTATGCCTTTGCGTATAAAAACACTGATTCTTTCACATCTAGCTTGGTAAATATTTTTAAGAACATTTATTGGGAGGGCAGGAAAGTACTTTCGCAGGGCAGAAAAAGTAGAATCCATTGATGAGCGAAGAATTTGAGAGAAGAGATGAAGGAATCAGTTATTGTAGAAAACTGAAATAACCAACTATGAGAGTCACAGAGTACCGTACTGCTACTTAACCGGAAAGAAGAACACGCATTTATAGCAATGAAGGGATAACGTGTTAATTACGCTTACAGGAGAAAGTACATTATTGTCAAAAGGTAATGTAAATTTTCCAAATATGACAAATTGTATGTACAGTAATCGTGACTGTGGCTCACACCTTCCACTGGTTTTACGTCCAGTAACGGCTTTAACGGCTTCTATGAGTCGGGGATTTGCTTCCCATCCAGTTTTCTTACAAACTGGCAAACAGGGTCTTTTAAAGTCAGATTCCCGAGACTATAACGCTCTCGTTCTTCATGAAAAATACTCCATAAACAAAGAAGTTCACGTTGCACTGATCCACAACAATGCGTCTCAAGAGTCCATCAGATATCATCCAATGAATCCTTACTCGGGCCATTCTTGATGAATCATATTTTATCTTCTCGATTATCGGAGATCATTCCTAAAGAATGACATTTAGTATTACAAGTCTATCGACCACATTTATGACAGACTTGTAACCTTTTCGCTCTTCGCTTTTTGGCATAAGAGCTTTTGCCTACGCCGGGCACGTGAGACACAAATGCATCTGGGACTTCACCTACCAGACAAACCTTAGCTTCGATAAACCACCGCACATCTTCAGGGATTCCTTTGTGCATCAAAACTCTTAATCGTTCACAGCAAACTCGGTAGATCTTTTTAAGAATGTTCATTGGGAGAGAAGGAAAGTATTTTCGCAAGGTAGAAAGAGTAGGATCCATTTTCTAGGAAGGAATAAAGGAAAGAAGGAAGGAAGGAATCAGTTATTATGGGCAACTGAGACAACCGACTTGAGAGTCACGGAGTACCGTATCCGCCACTTAATCGGAAAAATGGAGCCTACTTTTTGACAATATTTTGATGTCATAGATATCTCTTATCTTTGATATTCCGTCGATCCTATCCTTATGGGTGAAGCCTCAATTATCGAATCCATTGCCAACTTTTGACAAATTGTCAACGACAATATTTCTTGACGTCTACTTATCCTTGACCATAGCTATCTCTTGTTTTTGAAATTCTACTGAGCTGATGTCAATCCTGTCCTTATGGGTGTAGCCTCGATTATCGAACCGATTGCCAGGTTTTTGACAAATTTTCTACCTTATCCTTGACCATAATGTTGAGTTCTTGACACAGCTTGGTCCAGCATATTAGCTATGCATCCAGTGATAGACCGGAATGATCTGATGAAGTTGAAGTCTCAGCTTATACTGTTGTAATGATGCCGTGGATATGCTTTCCATTTGATCCTTATTATGTAAAAGCCATGCATGCATGATGTGAAATGCATGAATACAGAGTATGTGTAACTAATGGCTCTTTTTTTTTTTTTGTTTGTTTTTTTGTTTGTGTTTTTGTTTGTGTTTTTTTTTTTTTGTATGGATCTAGTTCTTCATGTCTTTGCTTTGCCGGATCCTTTTTATGATTGCCTTCTCGGACTACCATTGAATCTCTTTATGCTTCTCAGCTTTTGTCGATTGCCTTAAAAGCTCCATTCTTTTCGAAAGCCCCTTCGGAGAAGTTTTTCTTGACTTGTTCTTGAATTTTGACCTTAACTCCCTTAACGTTTGCCCGCTTCATACTTTATATCTCTTTGGATACTCATCCCTTGCCATGGATTTCATACCATCAAAGGCTTAACTTTCAATGTCTCTTTGCCCCTTTTCTTGTGGCTGTGCCGACACTTACTTATCCCCATGTTATAGTCTAAATGATTGCTATTCCTTAAACTCAAGTTTTGATCCATAAGACTTGCCCCCTTGTCTATTGAGCTTCTTTGTTGGCAGTACTCTTCTTACGCTTCGTAGAGACTACTTTGCCCCCTGAATATGGTGTTTATGTGGATAGAGATATCATCTTGCCTTTTTTTTAAAAGAAGATCGTGCATTTCTAGACCTTTGTGATGGCCCTCGATCGTGAATTTCTCTTACAAGAACCACATCTCTTAAAGAAAGTCTCAAGCTATCTCCTCACTTTTAAGTCTATACACATTAATGAATAATGGTTTGGCCTTAAAGAAAAACTTTCATCAATTTGCAAAGCTTGAAAAAATAACTTATGGTCTTTGTTTTTAATTAAAATGTCCTGTTATTCTTCCCCTTTCCAACTTAAAGACATAAACTGTACAAGGCAATAAGGTAGAAACCTGATTCACAATGATAGCCTTTTAGCTGAATGAGGATGATATCAAGAGGTAAATGTTAGGTCTGAGGAAAGTTAAGTTTGAGTGGTGTGAAAGAAGGGTCTTTTAATACTACTCGTGAGCAGATCTGATTACGGTGAAAAACTTAATAGTGATGACCTCAAACTTGCCACATTTTCCAGAAAGTTAGACCTCATCTGTTGCCCCCCAACTATTGTAATCTTTATGTACGCTTGGTTTGAGGGTTACTTTTGTCTCCTAAACCGCCTTTGCAGGTTTTCAGTCTAGAATGCATAGCTCACTTTTTTTTTTCTTTTTTTTCTTTCTTTTGCTTTAACTTGAGCCCTTTTTTTTTTTTTTACTCTAACTTAAGCCTTTTTTTTTTGTTTTTTTTGTGGGCTATGATTATGACATGCTTGATAGCCCTCTTGAAGTGAGATGACTCGAGTGGCCTTACTTGCTTGTGCTTGCTTTCAGTCTTTTTTGGTTTTGAATTTTCCCTTGTTGCCTTTTGATGGAAGGGATGAACTTTTTTCCTTTTGGAATTTGTGTTGCGAAGAACCGAGAACATATTCTTGTGTTGAGCATTCATAAGGATTGAGAGGTCACCCGTGCCATTTAATATGAGAGCCACCTTCTTTGGAAGCTAACCCAAGACTTCTTGCAAGGATGTTGATAACCACTGTGAATTCCCTTTTGAGAGTTGAGGTGCAACATTTGAAATCCTTCTTACTAAATTTGGCAGCACTTTCAAGATCACTACTATCAAATCTCCCTTAACTTTCATTTTTACCCACGAGTAGCATTTACACGATCCCCCGTGCCTCTGCCAGGGATACCCTGTGAGCATTTGTCTCACGGTGGATTGTAATTGGCTAGCTGAGTATGTGTGCGGATTAAATCCGATGCTACGAGTTGATTAACCTAGAAATGCAACATGCATGCTCTTATGCTTTGACTTGGTTTATTAAAACCATAAAACATTAAACAAGAACTCGGCCGAGTAATTTCTGCACAAATATATACAAACTGCCAAAGCATATCAAAATCAACATTTGTGTGAGTTTAACTACACATAAACAACTCGTGAAAGAATTCATACAATGAAGCAACTAATGCTCTCACCCAAGAACAATCCTGGAGTCAAGGACTCTTTATAACATAGACTATGGAGGCAAACTAAAGTACTGTATCAAAATACAAGACTTTACTGAGATCTCTTTACCCTAGCTCCCACTTCGGACACCCGTCCCAGTGGTGAGTCTCACAAGTCCTCTGCCAAGTGCTACTAGGCTCTGCAGCCAAAGGAAGAAACTAGTTAGTACTGCTACTTGACCAACAAACCAACTGAGCACTTAAGTAGACTAGAACCATGAAGATTCTCAATTACCATACCTTTACACACAAAAGATCACTACCGCGATAATCCTCAGCGATTACCCGGTCCAGCTACTTCAGGCTCTGCATAACAAAACCAGGGAGTGAGAATTCAACAATTCTCATAAAGGGATCTTCAATGTACCTGCAAGAAAAACCTAGGACTCTTGCTGCGAGCTCACACAGCACGAGGGTGCTATTATATATGCATATATAACTAGTTCATAGACCTCTCCTCAAGTAGTCCTCCCCACGGAGTATTACTCCGCACCTAGCGAGTTTAAACCCGCTCCTAGCAAGCCGAAGCTTACTGCAAACGATCATGTAGCCTCTCCGTAGTTGTTATGCAGGGGAATTATGTTGGGACTTTGTAGACTAGGCCACAGGGCGTCGTTGATATAGACTAGATGAACAAGGTTTCACCTTGTGGCCTCATGGCTACGGCACGGCTAGGCCGACAAGGGTTCTAAACCTCTCACCTGAACTAATGATAGCTAATTATGTTCATTTGCAACATAGTTTCCTTAAAAACTTGCCTTCAATTTGAGTTAATATAAATCTAAAAATGAACCACTTTAAGTGTTTTTAAAACATTGAGGTAATAGTACTCCCTCTTAGCTTCGCGTGGAATCTTGAATCACTTCAATCGGACACCCAAGCGAAAAATTATGCTGAAAACAAAATCGGGTGTCAGATGCTGTCTCAGCGACGCGTCGCCACAGTTGTCAACGTTCTGAGACAGTTTTTCTGGATTGCCAACACGTTGCTGTTTTCGACCTGAAATTGGCGACGTGTCGCCAATCTGCAGAAATGCAAAATTGGCGTGTTTTGTTGCTATGAACTTTGGACGATTCCTACACATACCAAACATGCATGGAATGCCTCCAAATTTCATACACACATAGTACATGTTGCATAGAACATAACCAACTATCAAAACCTAAGCTATGATGTATCGTAACATCAAACCAATCCTCCCAATTCCTCTAGTCAACCATAATTCACCAAAACGTTTCCTTAATGCCTTAGCTAAAACCACTCAAATTTCTCAAGCAATTCCAAGCTAATGGCATTCCATGAACTTAAAAACACAACTCCCTTACCTCAACTTCCAAGAACCAAGCAAGAATCAAGCTCCTTTTCGTTCAACCAAGCTCACCAAAGCTCTACATGAATTCCAATCAAAACAGTGGCACTAAACATCACAATTATGTTCCCCAACCAAAACCCAAGCTTCAAACTAACTAAGTAGCATGAATTCAATCAAGAACACAACTCTTACCTCGTTCAAAAACAGGGGATGGGAGAAAATGCCTTTCCAAGCCTCAAAAACATGATTTCAAGGTTGGAAATCACTTGTCCTAGCTTATATACTTTGACTTACACCTTTTGGCACCAAAATCTCTTGATTCCAAGCTTAATTTGGGAGTCAAATGGAGGTGAGATGGTGGAAAACTGGTTATGGCAGCCCAAAGCCCTTTTCCCCCTTCTTAAACCCTCACTTAACTCTAATGCCATCAAAGTATTAAGTTTTAAACAATTAAGTCCCCCATCTTTGTAACTTAGTAGTTCTTGATTAAATTCTTGTCTATTTGTCAAGTTTGAGTTAAGGTTAAGAGTTAAGTTATAAAAATTCATTTTAAAACACTCGGGACTCGTCCCGGCTATTCAGGATGCAAAATTACCATTTTGCCCCTGAACTTTGTTCAGTGCCTTATCCTTCTCGGAACTTAGTGAACTTTGGTAAACTTCTCTATTCTTGCTATGTAAACTTAAATTAAGCTTCTAAACTTAATTTAAAACACTTTACCTTCCTCAACTGCACGTCCTACTAGAAGGGCCATAACATTCTCCCCTCCTTCTTGAATTTGGTCCCCCAAATTCTGTTGCAACTCCGGAAAAACACTAGGATACCTTTTCAGCATATCCTGCTCCATCTCCCAGGTAGCTTCCTCCTCACTATGGTTAGACCAACGGATCTTAACCATCAGAATCCACTTAGTCCGCAACTTCTTGACTTGCCTATCCAATATATGAACCGGTTTTTCCTCGTAGGTCAAGTCCTCCTGAATGGGTATTACTGAAGGATTAACTACCTGTCCAGGTTCCACTGTGCACTTTCTGAGTAGACTAACGTGAAACACGTTATGCACTTGAGATAGGTTAGGTGGTAATGCTAACCGATAAGCAACCTTCCCCACTTTCTCCAACACTTCATAAGGTCCAACGTACCTTGGAGCTAACTTGCCCCTTTGCCCAAAACGGCTAACTCCTTTCATGGGCGACACTTTCAGAAGTACTTTATCTCCAACTTCAAAACTCAAGTCTCTTCTCCTCAAATTCGCATACTTGGTCTGCCTGTCATTGGCTGTCTTGATCCTTTGCTGAATTAACTTAATCTTAGCTGTAGTGTCAGCTATGATTTCAGGTCCAACAACTACCTTGTCTGCTGGATCTGCCCAACAATGAGGTGTCATACATCACCTCCCATACAAAGCTTCATAGGGCGCCATTCCAATAATAGTTTGATGACTGTTATTATAAGCAAACTCGATCAGTGGTAAATACTGATCCCAATCACCTGTGAAATCAATAACACACATGCGTAGCATGTCCTCCAACGTCTGAATCACCCTATCGGATTGCTCATCAGTCTGAGGATGAAAAGCAGTACTGAGACTAACTTTACTTCCCAATGCTTCTTGAAAAGCATTCCAAAATCGTGATGTAAACCGAGGATCTCTGTCAGATATAATCTGATCTGGTATCCCATGGAGTCTCACAATCTCCTTGAGATACAACTGAGTTAACTTCTCTAATGTATAAGTGATTCTGATTGGTATGAAGTGTGTTGACTTCGTCAGTCTGTCAACCACTACCCATATAGCATCATGTTGACTCCGGGTATTCGGCAACCCCACTAGGAAATCCATAGTAACGGATCCCCACTTCCTCATTGGCAGAGGTAAACTCTGTAGCATGCCCGCTGGTTTCTGATGTTCGGCCTTAACCATCTGACATGTCAAACATTTTGCCACATTTCCCCTTACATCTCTTTTCAATCCTGGCCACCAAAAATGTGTCTTCAGATCTTGATACATCTTACTAACACCAGGGTGGATACTCAAAGTACTGCTATGTGCCTCCTGTAGGACTTGCTGCCTAAGTTCCTCAACATTCGGTACATAGAGTCGATCACCATAGTGCAGTATTCCATCTTTGTATCTGAACTCCTTCTTCATAGTACCAGACTTCGCTTCACCTGAAATCTTCTTCAGTAATGGATCCTTTAAGTGAGCTTCTCTGACTCTGACTAACCAAGCTGACTGAACTTCCAAAATGTAAATTAGGGATTTTTCTCGACTTTGCCATAATTCATGCAAAGCTAAGAAACAGTCCCTCAATACTCCTTCAGAGGAATCCATAGCCTGATCCTTGGATAAGATCACTCCCGTGTACTTCCGACTTAAAGCATCTGCTACCACATTTCCTTTACCAGCACAGTACTCAATCGAACAATCATAATCTTTGATGTATTCAATCCATCGCCGCTGTCTCATGTTCAGATCCTTCTGGGTAAACAAATATTTCAAACTCTTGTGATCGGTGAAGATTCTGAACAACCTTCCCATCAAATAATGGCTCCACAACTTCAGTGCAAAAATCACTGCTGCAAGCTCAAGATCATGAACAAGATAGTTCAACTCATTAGGCCTCAGCTGTCTCAAACCATAAGCAATCACCTGACTGTCCTGCATCAACACACAGCCCAGTCCTGAACCTGATGCATCTGTATAAACTGTAAAGGCTCTGTCCGGATCTGGCAAGACAAGTAAAGGTGTACTAGTCAACTTTTTCTTCAACTTCTTGTAAGCTTCTTCACACTTCGGTGTCCACTCAAACTTCTGAGTTTTCTTGGTTAATGCTGTCAACGGTGTAGCTATCACAGAGAATTTCTCTATGAAACATCTGTAGTAACCTGCTAAACCCAAGAAACTCCTGACCTCTGTAACTGTAGTTAGTCTCTTCCAATCAACCACTGCTTGAACTTTTTCAGGATCAACTGACAAACCTTGAGCACTGATGATATGTCCCAAAAACTGAATCTTCTCAGACCAAAACTCACACTTAGACAATTTTGCATAGTACTGATTATCCTTCAGCACTTGCAAAACTGTTCTAAGGTGCTCCTCATGCTCTGCTGTAGACTGTGAATATACCAGAATATCATCGATGAAGACTTCCACAAACTGATCCAAAAATGGCTTAAAGATCCGATTCATGGCTTCCATAAACACTGCTGGAGCATTCGTCACACCAAAAGGCATAACCGTATATTCATAATGTCCATACCTCGTCCTGAAAGCAGTCTTCGGAATATCTTCTTCCTTAACTCTGATTTGAAAATACCCAGACCGAAGATCAATTTTGGAAAACACCTTTGCTCCTCTGAGTCTGTCAAACAAATCATCAATTCTAGGAAGTGGATACTTATTCTTAACTGTCACTGCATTCAACTTTCTATAATCGATGCACAATCTAAAAGTTCCATCTTTCTCCTTCACAAATAACACTGGAGCTCCCCACGGTGATACACTAGGCCTTATAAAGCCTTTCCCTAGCAGTTCCTCCAATTGCTTCTTTAGTTCATCCATCTCAGGAGCTGACATCCTATAAGGTGGTACTGAAATAGGTTCAACCCCTGGTTGCAGATGGATTGCAAACTCAGTATCCCTTTTAGGTGGTAACCCAGGTAACTCCACTGGAAACACCTCAGGAAACTGATTAGCTACAGGAATTTTCTCCAATTCCTATTCTATAGCCACTTCATTCAACGAATAATACTCTTCTTCACCAACAACAGGAATGGTATCTATAAGTCTAAGGTGTAAACTCTTAGCACTAGATGCCAACCCTCCTGTGCAAGTCACTCTAGCTCCCTGAGCATCAATGATGTCAACTGAGTGCTTCGCACAGTTAATTTGTGCCTTGTGCTTACTCAACCAATCCATTCCCAGCACCAGGTCATAAGATTTCAACTCAATCACCCACAACTCACAACAAAAGTCATGATCACCTAACTGCAAAGGATACCTAGTAACCACTTCATTGGTCACAATAAAACCTCTCCCTGCAGTCCTGATGAGTCTCAACTCACCCGCAATTTCACGCTGCAAACTATGCTTATCTACCAAGGCAGAAGATATCACTGAAAGAGTAGCTCCCGTATCGAAAAGCACTCTAACACTACCGTTCTGAAAAGTAAAATTACCTCGAACGGCGAGTGATTCTCTGGCCACCTGACTCGTCAGTGCAAAAACTGTCAGCTCAACTGCTACTGCAGCTACACCAAGCCGATTTCCGATCGCAAGTGGTACTGGAGGTAAAGTCCGAGGCGGACCTGTCACAGGTCGAACCCTTGGGCAATCCCTCGCCCAATGTCCTCTCTGACCACAGATATTGCAAGCATCTGTCGCCAGAGTACACGGTCTTCCACCATGAAACTGTCTGCATCTAGGACAGAAACCTGTCCTCCTCCTCTTGGATGGTTCCTGATTCCCCACCATTGGTCGCTTCCCTGCACTTTTTCCCAAGTTGGCTGGTCCAACTTCCACCTTTTTCATAGGTGTCCTAGAATCCTCAAATTCCCTTTCCAAGGCCAACGCCTTCTGAACCACCTGGCGATAGCTCTTGATGTCAACTGTCGCCATATACCTCCTGAGTACAGGTTTCAAACCTTGGAAAAACTTCTTAGCTTTCAACTCATCATTTCCCAACATATACGGAGCATACCGGATAAGAGAATTATAGCGCTGCTCATACTCTCGCACTGACATCTCTCCCTGTGTCAGATTCTCAAACTGGATCCTCCTTTGATCCTGTGCAGCTTCACTGATATACTCCTGTCTGAACTTCTTCTCGAAGTCTGACCACTTGAGCACCTTTTTCTTGTGCTCTGGACGAGTACCATTACTCTCCCTCAGCAACTCCATCACATCATCCCACCAAAGACTGGCTCTCCCTCTCAGAAAGAATGGTACCAAAACCATCCTCTGCTCTGACTCATAACCACCACAAGTGAAGAGTCTGTTCATAATGGACAACCAGTCCTCTGCTCTGTCAGGATCTCCGGTCCCATCAAAGCTAGGTGGATCAACAGTCTTGAACTTCTCCAATAATCTCATTTGATGTGGAGTGTCTCCCCTCCTTGGAGCCTCCATCATCTCTGGTTCCCTTTCCTCCTCATGAACTTGATTTCGGCGTTCTTGAGCTCTAGGCACTTGCTGTGGCTCAGCATGCCTTTCCTGCTCCTGTTGTGGTTCATCCTCCTCCTGGACAGCACCCCTGTCCTCATAATCTCTGAACATCTCTGTCACAAGGGTATTCATACCCTGTGCCACCTGAGCCATAGTCTCTGTCAACCCCTGTAGCACCCTGGATATCTCATCCAGCCTCACCACAACCGGGTCACTAGAACCCTCACCAGGTTCTTAGAACCCTCACCAGGTTCTCTAGTTCCCCTTGAAGCACCTGACCTAGTGTCAACCATGGTAACCTGCAACCACAGCCAGACAACGTTCCCCAGATGTTGGTCAGTACTAACTTCCTAGCACTTGGACTTTTCCAACTAAATCTCAGTCTAAGCCTCCAATATCTATGAAATAAATCCTCAGCTCTGATAGCAAAAACACTAACACGATCCCCCATGCCCCTGCCCGAGATACCCTGTGAGCATTTGTCTCACGGTGGATTGTAATTGGCTAGCTGAGTATGTGTGCGGATTAAATCCGATGCTACTAGTTGATTAACCTAGAAATGCAACATGCATGCTCTTATGCTTTGAGTTGCTTTATTAAAACCATAAAACATTAAACAAGAACTCGACCGAGTAATTTCTGCACAAATATATACAAACTGCCAAAGCATCTCAAAATCAACATTTGTGTGAGTTTAACTACACATAAACAACTCGTGAAAGCATTCGTACAATAAAGCAACTAATGCTCTCACCCAAGAACAATCCTGGAGTCAAGGACTCTTTATAACATAGACTATGTGATGTGAACCCCGATGGTATAAAGACCATGAAACGCGCCCAAGATGTTTTTAAAGCTCCACAAGACATCAAAGAGACTGGATTTGAAGACCCCCACCCCTAATCAACCTGTGACTAGAAACGAGAAGTATAGAACTCCAAGAACACAAGCACACTTGTGCACCAAGGCAGTCCACGAAGAACCAAAGAGAAAACCTCTCCAAAGAGCAATATTATTTCAGCATTAATCTGTGTGTTTACATCCAGAATATTTGCCTTTATATAGGCCTAAACTAGGGTAAAAATCTGGGCAAAATTCGCAACCCAAGTCACCTAGGAAACCTAGTTACAAAGGACTCAAGAAAACCTAGTCAAACTAGGATTCCTACATCCTTTTAACACATGTTTAAGGTGTGCAGCGAATTCCATTTATCCTAAGTGACCTAAATCACTTCCATGGCCTAAATAACATCCTAAATAATTTAAATAAATAGGAACATAAGATAAAATACGTTACAAAATAAGATTGGCCATAAAAACCCCAAAATAGTCTTCTCATGTGGTTCCTGCTTGTGTCTTCAACTTCAAGCTGAAATTCGAACTTGATGCAGCCATGATTTTTCAAAATGAAAAGAATAAAAGTTGTAGATATCTTTCTTATCTTTGAAATGACACCTGAATCACACCAAATGGATATCTGAAGCCAAAGATATGACCCAAATACCACAACTGCTTCTGAACCAGCGATAACTCGCAAATCACAACTTTGCAGCTGAATTGGACCTCCTTAACGTGAAAAATGGGTTTCATGGTATTCATATGATCTGTAGCTCTAGATGTTAGCTTTCCAATGAATCAATAATCACTCAATTTAGATCTGTTTAACTCAGGATATGATTTTTCCACCAGAACATCGCCAATCTGTCAACATCTGAGCTTGAAGTGCACTAGTGAGCTCCTTAGCCTTCTTTCTTGTCAATGGTACACTAGTTATCTTCAATGGATCCTTGCCATCCTTGGTTTTGCCTTCTTTGATTGTATCACTATGGAGGCAAACTAAAGTACTGTATCAAAATACAAGACTTTACTGAGATCTCTTTACCCTAGCTCCCACTTCGGACACCCGTCCTAGTGGTGAGTCTCACAAGTCCTCTGCCAAGTGCTACTAGGCTCTGCAGCCAAAGGAAGAAACTAGTTAGTACTACTACTTGACCAGCAAACCAACTGAGCACTTAAGTAGACTAGAACCACGAAGATTCTCAATTACCATACCTTTACACACAAAAGATCACTACCGTGATAATCCTCAGCGATTACCCGGTCCAGCTACTTCAGGCTCTGCATAACAAATAGGGAGTGAGAATTCAACAATTCTCAGTAAAGGGTCTTCAATGTACCTGCAAGAAAAAGCTAGGACTCTGGCTGCGAGCTCACACAGCATGAGGGTACTAGTATATATGCATATAACGAGGTCATAGAATTCTCCTTAAGTAGTCCTCCTCACGGAGTATTACTCCGCGCCTAGTGAGTTTAAACCCGCTCCTAGCAAGCCGAAGCTTACTGCAAACGATCATGTAGCCTCTCCGTAGTTGTTATGCAGGGGAATTATGGTGGGACTTTGTAGACTAGGCCGCAGGGCCTCATTGATGTAGACTAGATGAACAAGGTTTCACCTTGTGGCCTCGTGGCTATGGCACGGCTAGGCCGACAAGGGTTCTAAGCCTCTTACCTGAGCTAGTGATAACTAATTATGTTCATTTGCAACATAGTTTCCTTAAAAACTTGCCTTCACTTTGAGTTAATATAAATCTATAATTGAGATATTTTAAGTGTTTTTAAAACATTGAGGTGATAGTACTCCCTCTTAGCTTCGCGTGGAATCTTGAATCACCTCAATCGGACACCCGAACGAAAAGTTATGCTGAAAATAAAATCGGCTGTCGGATGCTGTATCGGCGACGCGTCGCCACAGTTGTCGACGTTCGGAGACAGTTTTACTAGATTGGTGACGCGTTGCTGGTTTCGACCTGAAATTGGTGACACGTTGCCAATCTGCAGAAATGCAAAATTGGCACGTTTTACTGCTATGAACTTTGGCAACCAATTACACATACCAAACATGCATAGAAAGCTACCAAATTTCATACACACAAAGTACATGTTGCAAGGAACATAGCCAACTATCAAAAGCTAAGCTATGATGTATCGTAACATCAAACAAATCCTCTCAATCCCGCTAGTCCACCATAATTCACCAAAACGTTTCTTAATGCCTTAGCCAAAAAGTACTCAAATTTCTCAAGCAATTCCAAGCCAATAGCATTCCATGAACATAAAAACACTTCTCCCTTACCTTAACTCCAAGAACCAAGCAAGAATCAAGCTCCTTTTCCTTCAACCAAGCTCACCCAAGTTCTACCTAAGTTCCAAACCAAAACAATAGCACTAAACATCAAAATCACCTTATCTAACCAAAACCCAAGCTTCAGAACAACCATATAGCATGAATTTTAATGTTGCTTAACCAATAATTTGGTACACATTAGATGCATTACAAGAATTAAAATAAAGCTATTCTAAAAATAAAGATAAATAAATAAATATACATACCAAATCAAAATCCCATGTTGTTCTCCTATTTCAATTTTTGACCGAAATCAATTTTTGGCAAAAAACGCGCGTCAACGGCGGCGTCTCTCCAGCGGCGATCCGGCGACGGCCAAAGGGGTGGAATTGGCGAGGAAATGGCGTGGATGGCGACTGAGGGCGACGGCAGAGAGAAACCGAAAGCAGCCGGCGTGATTGGGCGGGAGGCGAGCAAGGGCGGCGGACGGAGGCGGGGAGCGCCTGGAGGTGGCTGCGACGGAGGCGAGGGAGCACGGTGTCGGGACGGCGAGGCGAGGCGACGGCAGGAGCTAAGGGGCGGTGGCGTGGCGAGCAGGAGGACGCCGGGTGTCGGGGAGACGGAGGTGCGTGCGATGGAGAAGCGCCGGTGGGAGATAAGGCGAGACGAAGTGGTGCAACTTGGGGAAGAAATCGCCAGACACAGAGCAACTACACACAGCAGAGAGATGGTTGGCGCGAGACACAGCCGGAGATCGGAGCACCTTCTGAAGCGCAACTGCTGGAGACGGCCGGCACGAGACACAGCCGGATGCCAAAACACCTTATGAAGCACGACTGCCGAGCTCCAACTCGAAGCATATCTACAATTTCAGGTTTAGCGACATTCTTGAAAATCCTTTGGGCGGCCATTCTTGCCTCCTATTCACTGTTAATCTTCTCTTCCGCAGCCCCAAAGTCGTCCACCGTCCTGGATATCGTCTATAGCCCAGAGGACTTCACATAATTCACCAGCTTCTTCACGCTCTACGCCGTCGGCCGCCGCTGCCTGCTCAGCTGCTTTAGCTTCTCCATGTCTATCTGCCTCTTCATATTCTGCTGGAGGCGGAGCTTCAGTCTCGACCTGATGGGATGCTTCTGCTGGCTTCTCTTTGTTGAAGATTGATTCAAAGTATGCGTGTCATTAGTTCTTAGATAAGTGTCTTATCTTCAGCAATGATAGTGATAGTGTTTTAATTAAGTTGAGTCAGTAGCTATTTGTTAGCTAAAGAAGTCTTGGTGTTAGGAACTCTCAATTGTTAATGTAAACCTATTTAAAGGGTGGAGTCTTCAGCTAATAAAAACGTACGAATCTATGCATTGTTTGCTCAACAAGTTTCTTCTTGCTCTGTCAATACTCCAACATTGTGGTATCAGAGCCAAGTTGTTCTTCAAACATTAAGCCCAAACTCGTACAAAATCATGGCAAACAACGGCAATGCCATCAACATCACACAACCACAGATGCCAGTCTTCAATGGTGACTCTTATGAATTCTGGAGCATCAAGATGAGAACCTTGTTCAAATCACAAGGTTTATGGGAGTTCGTTGGGAACGGATATGAGGAATCAAGTGAAGGAAAGAGGCATGAAGAAAACGTGAGGAAGGATTCCAAGGCACTTTTTTTTATTCAACAGGCAGTACATGAAATGGTGTTTTCCAGGATAGCCACTGCAACAACAGCAAAACAGGCATGGTCAGTATTAAAGACTGAGTATTAGGGATCTGCTAAGGTAATCACTGTCAAGTTACAATCCTTGAGATGTGATTTTGAAACCTTAAGCATGAAAACAAATGAAACAGTGCAGCAATACTTAGCGCGAGTATCAACAATTGTTAGTCAAATGAGATCATATGGAGATAAGGTTGATGATGAGATTATAGTTGCGAAAGTATTGAGAAGCCTGACAACAAAGTTTGATCATGTAGTTGCTGGAATAGAAGAATCAAAGGACTTATCAGTGTTTTCATTTGATGAACTGATGGGGTCTTTGCAAGCACATGAGGCAAGAATAAACAGGTCATCAAGTAAAGAAGAAGAGAGAGCCTTCTCAGCCAAGGGGGAGACAGAATCTTTCACTAACAATAGAGGAAGAGGAAGAGGAAGCTTTCATGGCAGAGGCAGAGGCCGATCCAGCACAGTGGTATGCTCATATTGCAAGAAAAATGGGCATAGAGAGGAAGACTGCTGGGGAAAGAAAGAATGCACATACTGTAAAAAGTATGGACACAAAGAAGAAGATTGTTGGTCAAAGAAAGCTCAAGCAAAGTATGCTGAAGTTGATGAAGAAGAAGAAGATTATCTGTTTATGTCCTATGTGGAGCCTAATGAAGAAACAAATTGATGCCCCAAAGCATCTTCGTTTGCTGTCATGTTGACAGGTGGAGAGACTTCCTGAGGAGGCGAGCGCCTGGAGCTCTGGTTTCCCAGCTGAGTGTGCCTGAAAAGCTCAAAGAAGAGGTTAGGAGGTCCCCGGTTTGCTTTTCCGGGGAGGACCCTCCGACGCCCAAGTCAGTTTTCTGAGTGAAGGTGGAGGAAGAACACTAAAGGATCAAGTGTCTTGCCTGTTTTGTGTTTTCTCAGAGGGAGGAAAATGCCCATCCATTGCCCAGTCCCTTTTCCTAGTATTTATAGGAGTAGATGGTCCGTTCAGATCATGACACGTGTTCGGTCGGATTTGATCTGTGCTTTTGGACCTAGGGGACAGGCAGCCGTTTGCAGCCTCCTTTAGCCCTGGACCCGGACAGGTTGTGTCAGGACTGGGGCGGCTGCGGCGTGTCAGTTCGCCGTTCTGATGTGACGTGTAGGGCTTGTGGGCGACATGTCAGAGGCTCCTTAAATGCTCATACCGTACTCCCGAGGTCCCCTGGGCGAGGTCGCCCTTCGGTGCGTGCACCCTCTTCGGATTCTATCCGTCCTTCGGTGTGAGCACCTCCTTCGGGATCTATCCCATAGTTCTGGGAGTTCCCTTGATGAACACCTTCTTCGGGACTCACACCCATAGTTCGGGGATTCCCTTGTTCAGGTGTTTCTTGTTCGGGGAAGATCCTCTTCGGGGCCTCTGCCTTCGGGGAGATTCTTCCTTGCTTCAGAGAGATGGCTCTCTTACCTGAAGACGGTCAGTCTGGCCCCTCGATGGAGACGGTGTTGTCCTCGGAATTCCTGACGAGCTAACCGAAGTCTCGAGCTCATAGTGTTTGACTTCGCACCTTCCGAGGTCAGTGAAAAGATCCTCTCTTGGGTGACGTCAGACTCCTCGGCCAATATTCTGGCAGGGAGTTACTACCGAGGAGGCAATAGCCTTTGGCTATCACAGGCCCACCTCCGAAAAGCCGAAGTGAGAAACTTCGGTTCATCGGTTTTCGGGTCCTGTGGCTGTGATATCTGCGCCGAAGACGCCTTCTTCTGCTTGTAGCGATGGGCAGCATTTTTGCGTCCTCGAGGCGGAGAAGATAGGCTGTCCCTGTGCCGAACATACACCCTTTACCTGAAGTCACAGGCTGTCTCTTGGTATCCTCGTGTCGAGGGAAGATAGGATAACCTTGTACCGAAGATAGACCTTCTGCCCGAAGTCACAGGCTGTCTTTTGGTGTCTTCGAGGTAACCTACTTTTTTGCCTTTATAGGTCTGCTCATGCGTCGCGTCCTGCGTCTAGCGGAGTCAGTCTAGGGCGGCGCCTCTAAACCAAACGATGTCAGAGGGCGTGCTCGACGTGATGGGCAACACGTGGCACGTTCGCTGCGCGATGACCGACACGCGGCATGTTTGCTGCGCGATGGCTGACACGTGGCGCACTATTACTGGGTGAGAATGAACTGAGTACGACAGGCGCGACTTTTCAGGCTCACTTAGCAGTTATGGCGACGCTTCGCCTTCCGAGGGGTACTAATGACGACGGTTCACCTGGCCTTCTCGGCCTATATATACCAGTCCTGTCATAACCCTCTTTTTGCTTCTGCTTTTGCTTTCTTCTGCCTTCTAATTCTCTCCCGATTTTCCGCGGCGGTTCTCCTTTTTCAGGCGTTTTTCCGCCCACTTTTCACGACGGCTTCCAGAAATCCAGATTTCGGCAAGACCTTTGGTGGGTTTTAGTCCTTTTGCTTTTTTCAAAGCTTCTTCTTTGTTTTTCCCGAACTCGTTTTCGTTGTTTTTCCCGAACTCATTTTCGTTGTTTTTCCCGAACTCATTTTCATCATGCCTGTTCCCGAGAGTTGGCAACCTCTTCTTTCTCACCCTTGCTGCACTACTCCGGCAAAACTAGCGAAGTGGAAGAAAAAGTTTTTCTTACCCTCTTACTCTGTGACGAGGTTGCCCCGTCCTGACCAATTTCCTTTCTCCAACCGAAGTGATGAAATCACCGTTTTCCGAGCCCAACTGAAGGCCGGACTTCGGTATCCCCCCCCGGAGATGGTTAGCGCGTTCTGCGACTTCCATGGCATTGCCGTTAACCAGCTCCCACCGAACTCGTACTGTTATTTCAACGCCTTCCTCTGTATGTGCGGCGTTTTCAAAATAAAACCTCACTTTGTAGTTTTTCTTCAGTACTACAAGCTCTTCGTGGTCCCGAAGGGTGGCTTCTACTTTATGCTACCTCGGGGATCCGGGAGCAAAAAGTATACGTTCACCTTCGCCACCAAAGACAGCTGGCGAGGGTGGCAACAAAAATTCTTTTTCCTGAAGAAGTCGGAGGCTTGGTCGCACGTCCCGACCAAGTGGGCTCAGGGGAGGCTCAAGATGGATGTCGTTGACCCGAAGATACTGCTAGACGCCGACGTAGCACCTATCTTTGAGGACTTCGACAGGCGCATCCGGGCCGTCTCTGACTGGGCTGCCGAGGTCTCTCCTCGTGCCCTTTACCCCTTTCCGATCAACTGGAGGCTCATGACCGAAGAGGTCCTTCGGGAACTTAAGGTGGTAAAGGAGCATGAGACAGACCTCAACATGCCGAAACCGGCTTCTTCGGGGAAGGACTCCTGGCTCGTGAAACTCCTTCGGGGGAAAGAGACTTATGAGTCTTTTTACGAGAGTAAGTTACTTTCTCATTTTTTCCTTCATAACTTCATCTTGGACTTACACTGATCTTCCTTTTCTTTTTTCAGAGATGGGCGACGACGCGGCTGCCTTCTACAAGTTACACTGATCTTCCTTTTCTTTTTTCAGAGATGGGCGAGACGCGGCTGCCTTCTACAAGGCTCTTTTTACCGGGCAGGCCGAACAAACAGAAAAGAAGGCCGCCTCTCGGAGGCGGAAGCAGACTTCGGGCGGCCCTCCTTCCAAACGGGCAAAGAAAGCTGCTCCTTCCTCTCTTCCGCAAATTCCGGAGGAGGTAGGCGAGGAGCCCGAAGACCCTGCTGCCCCTTTGCCCGAGGTTCCTTCTGCCGACGTCCCTTCTTCCGACGTCCTTCCTCAAAGCCCCACGCCTTCGCATGCTCTTCTGGAGGGCGATGGGGAGGAGACCCCTTCTGCCGAGGAGCGGCGCCAAATAAAAGGCAAGGGGATCTCTACTGAGGCGACGTCGATTCTTGACGACGACGTTACCGAGGTGCCAGCAGGTTTGCACTTTTGTCGAATCAACCTTTTGTTTCTTGCAAATCCTTAAGACTTTTCTGGCCTTAACCAATTTTTCTGCCTTGTTGTGCAGCGGAGGTGGCCGCTCCTGACTGGGTTGCCGAACACGCCCGCAAGAGGGCCCTTCGGGATGCCAAAGTCCCAGCAGGGAAAGTTCCGAAGGAGCCCTTCTGGACGTTCACGGAGGACATGAATATGTACTCCGAGGACTGTCCCGAGATGGCCAGGCAGATGTGCAAAGGGGTGCTTACCGAGGCCTCTTACAAGGCCCTTGCGGCGGCTTACCCAGGCGACAACTCTTTGGCCGCCAAACTCACTGAACATGCCGCCCAGGTACGCTTCACTGTTTCCTCAGTGCCAATTTCGCCTTTGCTTTTTACTTAGCATCATTTTCCCTTTGTTTGCTTTTTTTGCAGCTGATGGGGTATGCTGGGTTCCTCCGAGTCCGGGTGGCTCGGGAATCAGAAAGGAGGGCGTCACTCTGGGATTCTTACACCAAGACGAAGGCCCAGTGTTCGGCGCTGGAAGCCGAAAATGCTCAGCTGAAGCAGTCTGCGGAGAAGGAGGTTGCTGAACTTCGGGAGGGGTTCAAAAAAGAGAAAGAGGAACTTCAGAAAGACACCTCCCAGAAACTTTCCGACATCGGTTCTCGAGTGGCGGAGCTGACCTCGACCGTTGAAGCGATTCAAAAGGATAAGTCAGAAAGTGACGCAATCCTTGCGAAGACGCTCGAGGAAAAGGCCCAGCTCGAAGCCGAGGTCGCATCTCTGAAGAAGCCTTCAGAAGAGAAGAAGAAGATGAAGGGATTGAGGAGAAAGCTCAAGGATCTGGCGAAGGATTACGCGGATCTGGAGAAGGACTACGCGGATTTGGCGGTCAAGAAGCGGGAGTCCGATGATATGACGAAGTTGGGCTTTCAAGACGGCTTCTGCCTTGTCCGGCACCAAATTCTGCAGAAGTTCCCAGATTTTGACCTCTCCTTCCTGGAAGGCATGAACATCCCCAAGGAGCCTCGGTGGACTTGGTCCAAGATCGAGCACTTGAAACTGCCTCCTTGTCTCCCGGCGTCGAAGGCTACTGACAAAAGCACAGAGGCTGGCAGTTCTCAAGACGCCGAGGTTCCTTAGTTTGTACTAGGGCCCTTTGTCTTCATTTTCTTCTTCTTTTTTGTAGTCTTTCAGCAACTTTCTTCTCTGTAAGCACTCTTTGGCTTAATAGATACAACTTTGGCTAAGTATTTTTTGCTAAGTCTTTTTTGCCAGATTCTAATTTGTTTTCCCTCTGTCCCGAACATATTCGCTCAAGAGACTTCGGAAAACCATACTCTTGCTTTCCTTTGTCCCGAACATATTCGCTCAAGAGACTTCGGAAAACCATACTCTTGCTTTCCTTTGTCCCGAACATATTCGCTCAAGAGACTTCGGAAAACCATACTCTTGCTTTCCTTTGTCCCGAACATATTCGCTCAAGAGACTTTGGAAAAACTTACTTTTACTTTCCTCGGCGATTGCTTTCGTGAGACTCTTGTTTTGTACTTCTTCAGAACTTTTTACTTAGACAAATTTTTCCAACTTGTGGAATACAACTTTCCCACCGAACTTTTTAGGCATAGAATTTTTTCAAGGCCTCTGAGTGCCAAGTATTTTTTAATTCTATGCCTTCGGCATCACCGAGCTTATAAACTCCTTTTCGTACTTCGGCAAGTACCAGGTAGGGTCCTTCCCAATTTGCGCGAAGTACCCCGTGGGACGGCTTTCGGGGTGCAAATTCAGCCTTTCGGAGAACGAGGTCTCCCTTCTTTATTCCTTTTGGCCTGGCGCGTAGGTTTATGGCTGCTGCCACTCTTTGCTGGAAAGCTTTTCTTCTCAGCTCGGCTACTTCTCTGTGTTCACCGACGAGGTCGAGCTTGGTTCTCAGGCCGAGGTCATTTCCTTTTTCATCGAACACTTGGACTCGTATTGACGGTTGTACTACCTCGACGGGGATGATGGCCTCTGTACCGAAGACGAGTGAAAAGGGTGTTTCCCCTGTGGCTCTTCGGGGTGTCGTTCGGTAGCTCCATAACACGCTTTGGAGTTCTCCTGGCCATTTCCCTTTTGCTTCTCCCAATCTCTTTTTCAGACCATCTTTTATGGTCCTGTTAGATACTTCCACCTGCCCATTACTTTGGGGGTGAGCTACTGGGGCGAAGTGCATTTTTGTCCCGAGGTCGCTAATGAACTCTTGGAATCCTTTGTCTACGAACTGGGATCCATTGTCCGCTACGAGTACCCTCGGTATGCCAAATCTGCATACGATGTTTTTCCATACGAACTTCTGCACTTCTTTTGCCGAGATAGTTGTCAGGGGTTCTGCCTCGACCCATTTAGAGAAATAGTCTACTGCTACCACGCAGAACTTTATGCCTCCAGGCGCCGTTGGGAGTGGCCCAATTAGATCTATGCCCCAAACTGCGAAGGGCCAAGGATAGTCTGCCGAAGTCACGAACTCTGAGGGTGCTCTTTGGATGTTGGCATGTCTCTGGCAACTACCACATTTCTGGACGAACTGCTTGGCGTCCTTTCTCAGGGTAGGCCAGAAGTATCCTTGGCGAAGTATCACTGCTGCTAGGGCGTCGGTTCCGATGTGCGAACCACAGGCACCTTCGTGAACTTCTTCGAGGATCATTTCAGTATCCTCTTCACTAACACACCTCTGTAGTGGATTTGCATATCCTTGCCGATATAGTTCTTCTCCAATTAAGAAGAAACGGCCGGAGCGCCTTCGCACTTTTGCGGCTTCGCTGGGGTCTTCGGGGAGTGTGTTGGTTGCGAGATACGTTTTGATTGGTTCTCTCCATCCTTTCCCCGAGGTCTCTATGCTTAGCACCGCGATGCTGGGGTGGCTTAGCACTTCGGTGCAAGTTTTGGACTTCGCCAGACAGTCTGCCTCAGCATTTTCCCGTCGGGGTACGTTCTCGATTTTCACGACGTCGAACTCCCGAATAAGCTTTGTTACCAACTCATGGTATTTTGCCAAGGTCGGGTCTTTCGCGCCATAGTCCCCTGCCATTTTTCGGACCACCAGCTGGGAATCACTATGTGCTTTCAAGTTTCTCACGCCAATTTTTCTGGCCAGGCGTAATCCTGCTATGAGGGCCTCATACTCCGCCATATTGTTGGTGGCATTGAAACTGAACTTGATGGCCTTCATTACTTCTAGGCCTTCGGGGCCTCTGATAATCACTCCAGCTCCCTGGTGTTCGGATCCTGAGGCCCCGTCAACGTGCAAGGTCCATTCTGGCTCACCCTCTTTTGGATCTGAATGGCTCTCCTCAGTGGTGGGTATTTCGGCGATAAAATCTGCCAGTGCTTGAGCTTTTATGGCTTTCCGAGGCTCGTATGTGATCTCGTGTTCACCCAGCTCTATGCACCACTTGGAGAGCCTTCCCGAATGATCAACTCTCTTCATGACATCCCGTAGTGGCAGACTACTTCGGACAATGATGGGGTGAGCCTGAAAGTATGGCCGCAGCCTTCTACCTGCAAGCACTAAGGCATATATAGCTTTTTGAAGCAAAGGGTACCTGACTTCGGCGCCATGCAAGGACTTGCTGACATAGTAAACCGGCCACTGTTTCGGTCCTTCTTCTTTCACAAGAACCGAACTCACAGCTTTTTCCGTGACGGCGAGGTATAGTGCCAGGGGCTTTCCCTCCCGAGGTTGCCGCAGAGTCGGCAGTCTGGCCAAGTAGACTTTGAGTTCTTCCCAGGCTTTTTGGCAATCTTCAGCCCAAGGATGGCCATCCCTTCCGAGGTCGCCTTCCATTTTTGCCGCTTTTGTGAGGACTTTGAAGAAGGGTCGACACCTATCTCCGTACCTGGAAATAAACCTGCTCAGAGAGGTTATTCTTCCGGTGAGTCTCTGCACGTCTTTGACTGTGGTAGGAGTTCGGAATTCAAGCAGAGCCTTAATCTTCTCAGGGTTAGCATCGATGCCTCTTTCGGATACCATGTACCCAAGGAACTTTCCCGAGGTCACCCCGAAGATGCACTTCTCTGGATTAAGGCGGATCCCGAAGGTTCTGATCTTTTGAAAGGTTTCCTCTAAATCTGCAACGTGGTAGCCAGGCAGTTTGCTCTTGACTATCATATCATCAACATATACCTCCATGTTCCTCCCCATTTGGTCTTTGAAGACCTTGTTCATCAGCCTTTGGTAGGTGGCTCCTGCATTTTTTAGCCCAAAGGGCATTCTGATATAGCAATATGTTCCTCCCTCGGTGATGAAGGCAGTCTTCTCTTCGTCTCCGGGGTCCATCCTTATCTGATGGTAACCACTGAAGGCGTATAGGAAACTTAAGAGCCCGTATTCGGCAGTTGAGTCTACCAGTTGATCTATTGGTGGAAGGGGATATGAATCTTTCGGGCAAGCATCGTTCAAATTTCTGAAGTCGATGCACATCCGGAGCTTACTACTTCCTTCTTTTGTGGCAATTACCACGTTGCTTAGCCATTCGGGGTAGTTTACCTCCCGGATAACGTTGGCGTCTATCAGACGCTGGACTTCGGTTTTGACGAAGTCACTTTTGTGAGCTGAGATGCTCCGTTTCTTTTGCCGGACAGGTTTTACTTCCGGACTTACTTTGAGGCTATGCTGGATTACGCGAGGGTTTACCCCTGGCATGTCCTTCGGCGAGTAGGCGAACAGGTCTTTATTTGTAAGCAGAAAAGATACAAGTTTTTCCTTGTCTCCTTCGGCCATACTTTTCCCTATTCGGGTGCTATGGCCTGGGACAAGCTCTACTTCTTCTGTTTCCGCTTTTGTGGGATCTTCTGCCTCGCCCCTTTCCAGCTCTTTTGCTTCTACAGCATGTGCTAAGTTGCTTGCTGGAGCCTTTCGTGCTCTGACGAACACCTTTCTCACCTCGCCTTGATCAATGAAGATCTTTGCGTCTCCTTCTTTGGTGGCGAAGGTGACGGTCAAGTACTTTACATCAGGGCGAATGTGCAAATTTCCCTGTGTCTGTCTGCCGAGGATGGCGTTGTATGACGAAGGAACGTCCATGACTATGAATCTTGCCATGGTAGAGGCGAACAACTCAGCAGTTCCTTTCTCCGAAGTTCCTTTCATCATCAAGGGGAGGTCGATCCACCCGAGGACAGGTAGCTCAGATGGTCCTACGCCGAACGTGGGTGAAGTAACAGCCTTGAGGTCACTCCTGGATACGCCCAAATTTGGCAGCAAATGTGAGAACAAAACGTCGGCGTTTGACCCATCGTCCAGCAGTACCCTCTTGACGTCCCAGTTTCCTATCCTCGCCATTATCAGCAATGGATCGTCATGGGGAAATACGATGGTGGAGCCATCCTGGCGGGCCAACTTTTTTGTTGGGCTCTGATATTCCATCACCGCTATCTCTCTGGCCCTTCTTTTCCTTTCCGAGGATGGAAGCCCGGTTGTGATCGTCTGTATTACTCCTGCCGAAGGTGGAGGACGCCTTCTCGGACTTCGGTTCCTTCGCCTGTCTGAATCGTAATCCTCGTCATCAGGCTTTCCTTCTTCCTCTTTTTTCCCTTTCGGGGAAGGCATTCTCAAATAACGCCGAAGCTGGCCCTGCTTTATCAGTGATTCAATGTACTTTTTCAACTGAAAGCAGTCTTCGGTGTCATGACCGTGATCACGGTGGAACTGACAGAACTTCTTCATGTTCCTTCTGTTGTCAGCAGTCATGCCCCTCGGTCGTTGGATTTGAGCCCCCTGTTTTTCCAACGCCATGAGGACGTTAGCCCTCGTGGTGCTCAGAGGTGTAAAGTTTTGGGGCTTCCTTCCTCCTACTCGCATTCTCCGAGGTCGGCCTAACTGTTCCGTTGGACACCGGGCTTGCTGGCTGGACCCTTCGCCACGAGCGTGAATATGGTCAGCCTTCGGTCCGGTCATTCTCAGCTCTTCGGCTGTCATATGTTGTTCAGCCCTTCGGTAGAATTCTCCCAGCGTGTCCGGGGGATCTTTGGAGAATTCATAAAACAAGTGCGAATCCCTCCGGAGGCCCCTCGTCATGGCGAGGATGCGGATTTCGGGACGAAAGTCCGGAACACTGAGGGCCTCTCTGTTGAACCTCTCGACATAGTCACGGATGGTCTCCCCGTTTCTTTGTGCTATGTCAAACATCTGGACGGGCATCTTCGCCGTCGGCTTGCTCCCAATGAACTGTTGGGTGAACGCTGTGGACAGCTCCTGGAACCCCCTGATGTTTCCGGGAGGCAGGGAATTGTACCAGGCAGTTGCTGGTCCTGCGAGGGTGACTTCAAAGCACTTGCAGAGTGTAGCATCATCAGCCCCGTGTAGCACCATGCTGCGTTTGTACTTTGTTAGGTGGGCCTGGGGATCAGTCCGACCCTCATAGGTCTCTAGCCGAGGTAGCCTGAAGTCACTTGGCATGGCCGCCTCGACCACTGTTCGGGCGAAAGGAGTTTCATCTCCAGAGACGGTTTCAGTTAGCCTGGCCCAAACAGGCTTGCGTGCCACCTGCTGTTCCACTCTCTCCAGTCTTGCCAAGACTTTCTCCAGGAGGAGCGTGGCACTGGGCTCCTCTTCCTGGTGCTTGGAGGTTCTTGGGTAAAAGGACTGTTGCCGTCTCTTCGGGGAGCGACTTCGGTACCGAGGTGAGGGGGACCTTGCCTCTGGTGACAAACTTCTTCTGGACGGGACTTCGGGTCGTTCAGACCTCGCTCTTTCCGCCAGCCGTGCTCCGAGGGGCAAGTTATCTGTCGAGGACTCTTCCCGTGGCTCCCCACTTCCCGAGCTATGATGGGTTGCCCTTGGGCTTTTCTCCCGAGGTCGTGCTGGCGAAGTGGGTTTTTGCGCCTGGGCAGGTTGCGGCCATCTTCGGTCTATTTGTTGTGTCATTTCAGCCACAACAGACCTCTGAAAGTCTCTTAAAAAACCCATGGTGATGACAAGAGGGCGTTCCTCTTCAGGCAAGGAAGTCTCTGGGGGACTTTGTTCGGTAGCTGGTTGGGTCTCAGGCGCGGACGGGGACTTTGGGAGTCCTTTGTCCTTCGAACGCCGAGTTTCGACAACAGCTACCTGGGAGTAGTTTCCCACAGACGGCGCCAAATGATGCCCCAAGGCATCTTCGTTTGCTGTCATGTTGACAGGTGGAGAGACTTCCTGTGGAGGCAAGCGCCTGGAGCTCAGGTTTCCCAGCTGAGTGCGCCTGAAAAGCTCAAAGAAAAGGTTAGGAGGTCCCCGGTTTGCTTTTCCGGGGAGGACCCTCCGACGCCCAAGTCAGTTTTCTGAGTGAGAGTGGAGGAAGAACACTAAGGGATCAAGTGTCTTGCCTGTTCTGTGTTTTCTCA
This sequence comes from Aquilaria sinensis, assembly GCA_005392925.1. Taxonomy (NCBI): domain Eukaryota; kingdom Viridiplantae; phylum Streptophyta; class Magnoliopsida; order Malvales; family Thymelaeaceae; genus Aquilaria; species Aquilaria sinensis. Next base: position 5,247 of record SMDT01001494.1, on the reverse strand, counting down.
GAGAGAGGAAAATGCCCTTCCTTTGCCCAGTCCCATTTCCTAGTATTTATAGGAGTAGCTGGTCTGTTCAGATCATGACACGTGTTCGGTCGGATTTGATCTGTCTCTTTGGACCTAGGGGACAGGCAGCCGTTTGCAGCCTCTTTTAGCCCTGGACCCGGACGGGTTGTGTCAGGACTGGGGCGGCTGCGGCGTGTCATTTCGCCGTTCAGATGTGACGTGTAGGGCTTGTGGGTGACATGTCAGAGGCTCCTTAAATGCTCATACCGTACTCCCGAGGTCCCCTGGGCGAGGTCTCCCTTCGGTGCGGGCACCCTCTTCGGATTCTATCCGTCCTTCGGTGCGAGCACCTCCTTCGGGATCTATCCCATAATTCTGGGAGCGCCCTTGATGAACACCTTCTTCGGGACTCACACCCATAGTTCGGGGATTCCCTCGTTCAGGTGTTTCTTGTTCGAGGAAGACCTCTTTGGGGCCTCTTCCTTCGGGGAGATTCTCCCTTGCTTCAGGGAGATGGCTCTCTTACCCGAAGACGGTCAGTTTAGCCCCTCGATGGAGACGGTGTTGTCCTCGGAATTCTTGACGAGCTAACCAAAGTCTCGAGCTCATAGTGTTTGACTTCGCACCTTCCGAGGTCAATGAAAAGATCCTCTCTTGGGTGACGTCAGACTCCTCGGCCAATATTCTGGCAGGGAGTTACTACCGAGGAGGCAATAGCCTTTGGCTATCACAAATGATGTTTGGTTCTTGGACAGTGCGTGTTCAAATCACATGACTGGTAAAAAATCTCTATTCAGAATGTTGGATGAATCTGTCAAGACTCAAGTCACACTTGGAGATAATAAACAAATGAAGGTTGAAGGTACAGGCACAGTGGCAATTGAGGTCAGTACTGGAAAAATAAAGCTTCTTCGAGATGTTCTGTTTGTCCCCACTCTGGCACATAACCTTCTCAGTGTGGGACAGTTAGTTGAAGGGGGATATAGTGTTATCTTTGATAACAACTCATGCACTATCAAAAACAAAGACTCTGAGGTAGTGCAGGTGCAAATGACTCCAAATAAAATGTTTCCCCTTGTGTTCACTGGAAACAGAAATCATGCCCTTATCACAGCATCAAGTGAAACTGAAATCTGGCATCTCAGGTATGGACATTTAAATGTGAAAGGCCTACAAGTTCTGAGCAGCAAAGAAATGGTATTTGGATTGCCACGAATAAAAACACAAGATAATGTGTGCGAAGGCTGTGCATATGGAAAACAAACCAAGAAATCTTTTCCAGTGGGACAAGCCCTCAGATCATCAGCAAATCTGGGTTTGGTGCATGCTGACTTATGCGGTCCCATGAAAACTGAATCTCTGGCAGGAAGCAAATATTTTTTCTTGTTAACAGATGATTGTAGTCGTATGAGCTGGGTATACTTCCTGAACACCAAAGCAGAAGCATTTGAGAACTTTAAGAAGTTCAAAGCACTGGTGGAGAAGCAAAGTGGAGAAAATCTGAAGGTACTAAGAACTGATAGAGGAGGAGAGTTTGTGTCACTTGAGTTCAATTCCTTCTGTGAAGAAAATGGAATCAAAAGAGAACTCACTGCTCCCTACACACCAGAACAGAATGGGATTGCCGAGAGGAAGAATAGGACAGTTGTGGAGATGGCAAGATCCATGCTCAAAACCAAAAATCTTCCAGATAAGTTTTGGGCAGAAGCAGTAGCAATGGCAGTATACTTACTCAACATTTCACCCACGAAGGCTGTGTGGAATCAGACACCATTCCAAGCATGGAGTGGAATCAAACCTGAGGTAAGTCACTTAAGAGTCTTTGGATGCATTTGCTATGTCCTGTTAACATCTAGCAGGCATAAATTAGATAAGAAGTCTCAAAAGTGCATATTTATTGGCTATTGCTCTCAGTCTAAAGCTTATCGTGTTTACAATCCCTTAAGTGAGAAAGTGATAGTAAGAAGAAATGTAATATTTGATGAAAGTTCAAGTTGGTCATGGAATGATAGCACGAGCAGTCCAAAATCGTTGGAGATAGAAAATGAAGATCTTCATCATAAAGAAGCAGACATTGAGCATCAGTCTGAAGGCTCATAAGCAACATCTCCAGTAACCTCCAGCTCAAGTTCTGGATCAGAAGATTCCACTATTGATCATCAACCAAGAAGGTACAGAACATTAGATGAGATTTATTCTTCCATGTATGCTTTATGGGCTGGGGAACCGGTGAATGTGGAAGAAGCTATGGCTAAAGAAGAATGGAGGACCGCAATGGCAGAAGAAATTTATGCAATACAGAGAAATGAGACGTGGGAGCTCATAGAGTTACCAGAAGGAAAGCATCCAATCAGCCTGAAGTGGATTTATAAACTAAAACAACATGCTGATGGAAGCATACAAAGGTACAAAGCTAGATTAGTTGCTAGAGGATTCTCTCAACAACATGGAATAGATTTTGAGGAAACTTTTTCACCTGTTGCACATTTTGAAACTGTGAGAATGATCCTAGCTTTGGCAGCACAACAACAATGGTGTGTTTATCAATTTGATGTGAAGTCAGCCTTTCTAAATGGAGAACTAAAAGAGGAGGTCTATGTGAGTCAGTCACAAGGATTTGAGATTCTTGGGAAGGAAGACAAAGTGTATCGACTCAAAAAGGCACTATATGGCTTGAAGCAAGCCCCTCGAACTTGGTACAGCAAGATTGATCATTTCTTTTGTGAGAATGGTTTTAAAAAAAGTGAGAGTGAACCAACTTTGTATGTCAAACAACAAGGAAATAAAGACTGTATACTGATAAGTCTTTATGTAGATGATATGATCTACACTGGCTCATCATCTCAACGTATATATGATTTTAAGACCTCCATGATGAAGATGTTTGATATGACCGACTTAGGGAAGCTGCATTACTTTTTTGGATTGGAAGTGAAACAAACAAAAGATGGAATTTTTATTTCACAGTAGAAATATGCCAATGATATTTTAAAGCAGTTTGGGATGATGAACTGTAAAGGGGTAAGCACGCCAATGAATATGAATGAGAAGTTAAAGAAGGATGATGGCAAAGAGATGATAGATGCAAGCATATACAGGAGTATTGTGGGAAGATTAATCTATTTAACGCACACAAGGCCTGATATAGCCTTTGCTGTTGGTCTGGTCTCAAGGTTCATGCACCAACCAACAAAACAGCATATGGGAGCAGCCAAGAGGATATTGCGTTATATAGCCAGTACTAAAGACTATGGAATTTGGTATTGTCATGTTTCAGATTTTAAACTGATTGGTTTCACTGACAGTGACTGGGCAGGATCATTGGATGATCGAAAAGCACCACAGGACATTGTTTCAAACTTGGAACAGGAGTGATAACATGGACATCTAAGAAGCAATCAACAGTAGCTCTCTCTTCAGCTGAAGCTGAGTATGTTGCAGCCAGCTCTTCAGCATGTCAAGCCATTTGGCTGAGAAGGATTCTTAAAGACGTAAATCAAGAACAGAAGCAGGCCACAGAAATCTTTTGTGATAGCTTATCAGCAGTAAGCATGTCCAAGAATCCAGTTTTTCATGGGAGGATGAAGCATGTGGAGATTAAGCATCATTTCATCAGAGAATTGGTAGCTAAAGATGACATTAAACTAGTACATTGCAGAACTCAAGAGCAGGTTGCGGATGTGTTAACAAAGTCTCTTCCTTCAGCAACTCATGATATGTTCAGATTAAAACTTGGAGTAGCAAACTTTGAATCAAAGGGGAGTGTTGAAGATTGATTCAAAATGTGCGTGCCACAATATCCCTGCAGTATGCTGCAGTTGATTGAGTTTGTGTTAGTTCCTAGATAAGTTCCTTATTTTTAGCAATAATAACGTTAGAGTTTAAACGTTCTAATTAGTTGAGTCAGTAGCTATTTGTTAGCTAAAGGAGTCCTGGTTGTTAGGAACTTTCAGTTATTGTAAGCCTATTTAAAAGGTGAAGTCTTCAGCTAATAAACATACGAGTTCATGCATCTTTTGCTCAATAAGTTTCTTCTTGCTCTGTCAATACTCCAACACTCTTCTGTATCGGGTTTGGCTGCTTCTTTAGTTGTTTAGGTCTTCTCTTCCTCTTTAACCTTTTCTTTCTTCTCCTCCTCTGCCTCCTTCTTTTCTTCCTTCTTCTCCTCAATGGCAGGCTCCGAAGCCTTTTCCTCCTCTTTGGCTGGCAATTGAGCGGTGAAATCGTGCTTATTCAACGCTTCTTGGACGAGCCATTTGAGGTCTTCATGAGACTTCTTTTGGGCTGGAGGGAGTTCTCCAGCGACATTGGCCTCCTCCTTGAAGGTAGCTGATTGAGGGATCCTTGGGGCTTTTAGCTTCTTCCGGCTGGTTTGTCCTCGGCACTCTTCTTCGACTCAAGAGCAGGAGGAAGGTCTTTCTCGACGACAGGCTTCTCCACCACGACCTCCTCCGCCTCCGTAGCAGGCGTCGCCTTCTGGGTATCGTCGACCATGGCAGTGTATGGCTATTCCTAGTTTATTAGTCGGAGAGAGCGCGCACAAGAGAGAGGGGGGATAAGATCAAGAAACAAAGATGATGGTTGTCTCATTTTTTTGAGCAGTAGAACAGGGTGAGACCATGAGAGAGATAGAGGTGCTTGTGCTTGCGCGCAACGAAGGTGAGCTCATAATTCTTGAGAAGCTCGTGGGCAAGCTCCAGCGCAGAGACCACGACGCAGGGGACGGACCCGAGGCGGAGATAGATTAATGGGCCATAGCGAGAAGCCATCTGGGAGAAGCTCTGGTGGAGAAGAAGTTGGTTAGGTAGAGAAGAGAGTAGAAGGATCTACCCAGAGAGAGACGGAGAAGGCCCCTCAAAAACCCCAGAAGAGACCGAGAAAGAGAGCAGGTAAAATGGGATCCAGCTGGGTGATGGCGTTTTTTTTTTAATTAATGAATTAATTAATAATAATTTAAGGTTTAATTTTTTTTTAAATTGTTTTTAATTTTTTAAATTTTTATTTTTTCAAAGGATCGGACGAAATTGGGTGTCAACAATATATATATTTGATTTCATTGTTATTTATGACTTTAAGGTTTGAAAAGATAGATAAATTTATAGGTGATGCTATATTAGGATATATTTTGTACTATTTCTAAAATTGTTGGTCTTATAATATCTTTATAAAATTTAAATACTTATACATTTTCAGGAACCCAATACAACTTTGTACCCTCTGATAACTTTAGCTATGTGAACTAGTTCA